>JZKD02S2194808.1:192376-202872 GCA_000966675.3 Picea glauca
TTCTTCCATCATCATATCATCATGCAACCATAAACCCTATTTTTCATATGTTCTAGTAGATATGTTAATGATTCCAAATTTCATATTTGTATTTGAATCAAGGTCCAACTAGCTTTAAAAGTATCAAATTTTAATTTCAAGTTGATAAACCAAATATGAAATGAATCCAAGCATCATTTGATATCGTCGCAAGAGAGACGAATGTAAATAATCTTTGTTAGTAGAGTTCAGGTTCCTCCTACTTGGACTACATATAGACTTCAACTTCGCTTCAAACTCCTTGCCATATGTGCATTCAAAAATCAAAAAGGATTTAGATCCTAGAGTCTAAGCAAGAGAGTCAATTCAAAAAACAAGGGTTTCTACAAAAGGAACTAGTCATAAAAATCCAAGGCTAAATTCTCAAGATAATGCTCTAGCATAATCATACTAGAATGGTTGGTTTCCTTTCTCCAACATTTGAACCCAATTTATACTATCACAAGTTGGTTAAGTTTGTTGGCAATAATAATTAGGGTTGTACAGTTGCACGGATCTCGTAAACCCCTCTTAAGAGTGCATAATTAATGCTCATTTTTTACTTTTTACAATTTTTGGAAGACACCCTACCTTTCTTAAAGGAAATACATGGGTACTAGAGCATTTCTCAAAGGAAGAATGTTGGTATGAGTAAAAAAAACAATTTAACATATGTTTCATGTGGATCAAAGATATTCAATGGCTAATATCTTGGGAAACAAGGAATCCATGGTCACTGGTAACCAAATAATGTTATAACATGAGGTGCTTTCAACTTCAAAACACATGTCCTTTAAGGAGAAGATTTAATGGTTTAATGGTTTAATGGTTATTGGCCTCCTTCATCGACGGTGTGCCAATGGATCCACTCAACATGGAAAAAGAATTATGAGACTCCTCTATGCTCCAAAGGTGTTTTTTTAATTCATATTTTCGATCATGCTGCTTATAAGCAAGTTTTAGAGTAAGGTCCCTGGTTTTGGGGAAAAGTGGGGCTTTTATATCTCCTTGATTTCCAAATTTTGATCCCAACTCTATGTCAATTACTAGAATGACACTTTGGGTACAACTCCCAAATTTTCCATTTCATTCTTGGTATATATCAATTTTTGAGGATATTGAGAACACTTTGGGCACTTACACAAAAGAAATTTTGGATATTTATAATGAGATTGTGTACATACATGAAATTTACATGATATGTATCCCCATGCACGAGCTCATCCTTCAAGGGAAAAAGGGACGAAATCCAAATAAAAAAAAAATTGGAATTTTCCTAAGAAACTAATGTGAGATGATGAAGTTTCTCTTACTAAGGAAAATCAACAACCATTGACTTAAACAAAATTTGATATAGTATTCCTAGAAGAGTTTATTGGGGAACCTTGTCCTCCCTCGAAGGATGGACTAGAGGCCATTGATATTGTGTTTTCCTTCTCAAATATGAAAATTGTACCTGATGCCCCTCTAGGGGGAATGAAGTGACTTCATGAAACTAACATATCTGATTTTGATAAGGATATGACATCAAAGTGGTCATCGTGATAAGGTTTTTTTCTTTATATATCAATTATAATTCTAAAAAATTATATATGTTTCGTGTCCTTGAATCTATGAGGATTTACTCCCTCTCTTTTCAAAACATATAAGCATATTTCCAATTAGAAAATCATGATAGAAGGTCATCATCAAGATGATGAACCTATTATTAAATAAAATAATTTTAATTAGTATGTAAACCTTCCTTAAATGATGCGCAACAGTGACCTGTGAATGGGGCCAATGTTGAATTTTTTTCAAAATGTTTTTGTATGCACCAAAATTTGACACGGATAGACTTTTTGCATGCCTCGAAGATATGGGAGGGTTTCCAAACTCAAATATCAATCACACACCCACTCTATATATCGACCCATCTCATCCTCATTTAGTTTTAATTTTCTCGGTCAAATTTTAAAGGAAACAACTATTAAAATACATTGTACTATGGTTAGAGTACATGATGGGAAACAATGACCTGTGAATGGGGCCAACGTTGAATTTTTTTCAAAATGTTTCTGTATGCACCGAAATTTGACATGGATAGACGTTTTTGATGCCTTGAAGATATGGGAGGGTTTCGAGACTCAAAGATCACTTACACACCCACTCTTTATATTCATTGTCTTTGTTGTTCAGAACCAAAATCATGCCAATTAGGCCCATGATTTTGGTCGTGTTGAGAAGAAGGAAATAGATGAGATTTCGTATTTAAATAATGGTTTTGTATTAATATTATTTATATAGAAAAAGAGTACTTAGATGAGAGAAAAAATCAAAGACAAGAAATAATTGATATTGAAGCTTCTACGGTTAATCAAGTACTTATTTATCGACGTTATTGCATTCCCTTACAATAATAGATGTGAGGATGTGTGTCTCGATTGTATTTTAAAGGAAACAACTAAAAGAATAATTTCACTTGGCATGGTGCTTTTGCAACTAGGAAAAGGTAGTATGCATCATCCAATCTAGTTTTCCAGTAGAAAGTTGTCAAATTATGAAAGGAACTATAAAACTAGGGAGCATGAAGGACTTATGATGGAATTCACCTTGTAGAAGTTCAAACATTACTTACTCACATAAGGCACACACTTCTTGAATGACACCATCTATGCACTAGATTAGGAATTTATGATTCATCATCAAAAGAGATCATCACATAATCCACATGCCAACAATATAGTAGAATCAACATTCAACAAGATACTCGAGCATGCATTTACCAATTTGTGCAATGTACAAAATGATGATTGGGACCAATGGGTCCAACATTGTTCTGGGCATATAAGACAATTTGCAAGATATTGACCAAACATACTCCATTCATATTAGTCTATGGGAAGGAAGTGGTGATGTTGTTAGAGTTTGTGATACCAAGCCTCAGGATTACAGTTTTGACACATATGTCGGATGACCATTCACTGCAATGGTGGTTTAATGAGATATTAGAATTAGAAGAGGATGAATTGATTGCAATGTGCATCCATATGGTTGAGAAACAATGACATAAGGCCTGCCATGATCACAACATTTGATGCAATATTATACAACCAGGATTTTTGGTATTAATCTATGACAACAAGTTCCTGAAGCACCCTGATAAGATTCAGATGCATTGGTTAGGACCCTTTAGGATTGTTTACATTAATGATGATGGAACATTGAATTTGGTGACACTTGATGGTCAAGCCGTAAAGGAATTTGTAAATGCTAGTTATTTGAAGGTGTATTATGTCCCATAAGGGTTAGAGGCACCATGAATTCAAAACATTTCACAATATTAGGGTAGAGAAAGAGTTAGGTAGGAGTAGAGGTAGTCATAAGTGCTCAATAATTAGGAGGATTGGATATATATAGTTAGTAGGTGAGAAAAGATAGTATGCACTTTATCTAGTTAGTAGGCGATACATGAGACTACTAAATTATTCCAAATCCCACACAATCTGGTTGATAGTTATGATGATTCCATTATTTTTGAAGTCAATTTTCATAATGTCTTCATCATCATGCGCACGGACCAAAATGTACCTACCAAATTCCTCCCACTTTTCATTATAGAGAAGGACATTCAAAATGCTTTTGTTGTGTTGTGTAGTGGTTGGAGATCCAAAAAAAGAAGTAGGAGTGTGCTACAAAAAGGTTGGCTAAAGGACCAGAGCTCAAATAGAAACAAGTGCAACCAACCACAGTGAAAATTGTTCACAGGAAAGGAAAAGAATCATGGACTGCACCAATCCAAACCTTTGGTTCTAGCACAAAAGGGCATGGATTTAGTTTTTTGTTTCCTACTAGATATATTCCCATCAAAGAGGTAGACTCCTATCAGACACCCCTTAAATCCTCTAGGTTTTGGACCTTTACTAATCATATAGAGGGACAATACTATTACGATAACTTTTTCCACCTGATTGTAAGGATGCACTTGTTGGCCTGATTTTTATGTCCCTTTCCTACTTGAAGAAAAATATCCCCCTCAATTCCTCCTAAAAATACTTTAAAAACCCCATTTTCCTAGTCATGTGCTCCCTATGAATTGACATATCATGTGCTCCCTCTAGGTAGAAAGGGACAAGACTAGTGTTTGATAAAACACTTTCCTCTCAAAGAGGGAGTGCTAGCTTTTGGTTTCTCCAAAAGTGTTTTCCCCTAGTGGAGCAGTTCATGTGATATGGAGGGAGTGTGGTCCCCTATCCCCTTCACTTTATTTTGGTTGATTTATATTTGGAGAACTTAGTGGGTGCATGATACCATGGGTTTAGTGCTATGGAGATGCACTTCCTGATGTGGTATTTTGATATATTTTACAAGGGCACACTTATTGAGATAATATATGGGGCCTCTATTCCATCCATCTCAAAATTGGAGGGTGCTCAATTTACCCATGTCCTCTCAATTTAATGGCATCATTGTCATCACCATAACCAACATTGTCGTCGTCATCATCATCATCATCATTACCATCATCATTGTCTTCATTATCATCATCGACTTTGTCATGGATCATTACTATACTATGTCATCGTCAACATTATATATGTTAATATTGTAGAAATTTCAATAGAAATTAAGTATTTTCTGCAATTCTCCTGATCTAACAATTATATGCCACTGTTAAATACAAAATCACTTCTACTATTATTCTTGCGGAAAATTAAATCACGATCACAAAGTGAAATATCAAGAACACATAACACATAAGTTTTTCCGGGAAAGCGTAAAGATAAAAACCCCACCATCATATATTATGTATATCATGGATCATGAAACAATCTCATACAAAAATATAATCCAAGAGCTCTCAATACAATACAATTGTCTCACACTATCATACACAAATCAACAAATACATGTGCCAATTCTCTGTGTCCAGATAACCTGCCTCCTTTGCACAATCCCTGCAATTAGAATTCTCACAATTGAATTCGAATTGCCTAGTTTGCACATGCTCATGAGCATATCCACTGCATGTGTGATTGCATGAGTGCACTTCACTCAAATCACAACTGATATCCAAACTGTCCCTTTCACTTGTTCTCTCAACTGGGTCTCCACTGGATCTGACATGCATGTAGTTAACTGTGGTGAATCTTCAGTTGCATGTGAGTTCACTGATTTGAATTAATTAATAATGAATTCACTGAACTCTCACTAGTGCAAGTTTAGTTACAACTAGTACAACTGATCTTAACTCACTTAACTACACTTATATTTCTGTTACAACGCTAAATCACTTAGTTATAAATGAGATAATAGATTAATATTTATTGTCCCATTTATTTAAGGGAAAAGTAAATTAGACACATGTTTCTTTCTAACTTTTAAACACTCCCTCTCAACAAGAAAGGGATTATCCTTCACCCCAATCCTGTCTCTATGATATTCGAATTTACTCCTGGTGAGCGCCTTCGTCAGAATGTCTGCATCCTAATCTTCCGTAGGAATGTATTGAAGCACCATGATCTTCCGCTGCACAAAATATCTGAGATGATGATACTGGATATCTATATGCTTAGATCTATCATGAAACACGAGATTAATTGAGAATTTAATGCAACTTTGATTATCACAATAAATCACTGTTGGATCTAAATGAGAACCAAACAAACTAACCGAGATCTTCCTCATCTAGATAGCCTCACATGCAGCTTGAATCGCTACCATGTATTCCACTTCTGCTGAACTAAGTGCCACAGATATCTGTTTCCTGCTGTACCAAGAAATAGCTGTAGATCTGATACTAAAGATCCCCCCTGATGTGCTCTTTCTGTCCGTTGGGCTTCCCGCCCAATATGCATCCGTGAAGCCATGCAAATTCACCTCATCCATTTGTCTGTACCATAATCCATACTTAGATGTGCCCTTCAGATATCTCAGGACATGCTTACCTACCTTCCAAAAGAGTTTGGTAGGCTTAACCATCGCTTGACTTAGCTGGTTAACCGCATAGCAAATGTCTGGTCTCATGTTCACTAAATACATTAGCAAACCCACTAACCGTCGATAGACAGTAGCATCCACTACCTCTCTAGAAGTAGCATCCTCTTTCCTCCAGTTTCCTGGAAGAGGAGTATCGATGGGTTTGCAACCCTCCATGTGAAACTTACCCAGTATCTCCCATGCATACTTTCCTTGAGACACAAAAAGTTCACCATCTCACTGCCATATTTCCAATCCAAGAAAATAATGAAGAAGGCCCAAATCCTTCATCTTGAACTCCTTTGCAAGGTCATCCTTGCATGAGTGTATCAGCTTCTCATCACCAGTCAGTATTAAATCATTAACATAAAAAACAATGATTAAAAACTTACCCTCCACAAAAATTTGGTATAGGTTTTCATTCGCTTCACTTTTGGTGAAGCCCAATCCGGTGAAATAGTTGTCTATCTGAGTGTACCAAGCATAGGGTGCTTGCTTCAACCCATACAATGATCTCTTGAGTCTGCACACATGTGACTCCCTGTCAAAGGTCTCAAAACCTTCTGGCTTCTCAATGTACACTTCTTCCTCAATGATCTCGTTGAGGAACGCAGTTTTTACATCCATCTAATGAATGTGCCAGCCCATCTGCGCTAAGAGTGCAAGGATGGATCTTATGGAAGAGTACCTTGCAACAGGTGAAAAGGTCTCATCATGATATATCCCCTTGATCTGTGAGAAGCCTAGAGCCACAAACCTAGCCTTGTATTTCTCCACACATCCATCATCAACATGCTTTACCTTGTAGATCCATCTCGATCCTACCACTGATTTGTCGACCGGTCTTGGGAAAATTTCCCATGCACTATTTTTGACAATGGAGTCATACTCCTCTACCATAGCATCAACCCAAGTGGGATCCTTCACTACTTCCTGAAAGGAAGATGGTTTAGTCACAATACATTTTCTCATGAGAGACATGTATCCAGCAAATCGATCAGGAGACTGTCTTTGTCTGTGCTATGAAGTAGGGGCTCCTACATTCTGTGCAGCATCTAGTCTCAATTTGTCAGCTTCCTTGGTGAACTTTTTTCCATTTCTAATGGATGGCCCTGCTTGAGTGGTTTACTCCACTCCATGAACCTCCTCATGTGGGTGATCCACATATTGAGACTCATCTTTGGGAACCAACAGTTCCTCTTCTGCATGCAATTCTAGCTCCCTCTCAAGCGACATCTGCATGGCTTTCCCCTCATCGAATTTTATATCCCGTCGCATAAAAGTCATCTTACTATTCGAAAAATACACACGATAATTATGGGATGTTTCTGTGTACCCCACAAATATCCCAACTTCAGCAGTCAGTTCCAGCTTCTTCCAGGCATCCTTGTTCACATGCACAAAAACAGATGAGCCAAAAATTTTAAAATGTGAAACATCAGGTTTCTTACCAATGAAAGCTTCTTTAGGTGTAATCATGCCAAGTACTCTATGAGGACAACAGTTCTACACATAAACCACAATATTGCATGCTTCTACCCATAAATTCATTGGTAGGCCTTGATCATGCAACATCGCTCGTGTTGCACCCACAATTGTTCTGTTCTTTCTCTCCGTGACCCCATTTTACTATGGGTTATGAAGTGCTATGAGTTCTCTTTGAATTCCTTCTCTTTTGTAGAAGTCTTTGAATTCATTAGAGATGTATTCTCCACCATTATCGCTCCTTAGAGCTTTCACTTACTTCCCCGACTCTTTCTTCACCAATGCTTTAAACTCACAGAACTTTGAGAATGCTTGATCCTTCTTCTGCATGAAGAATATCCAGCATTTACAAGAAAAGTCATCAACAAAAATATCATAATACCTATGTTTTGTTGTTGAAGCAACCGATAATGGTCCACACACGTCTGTGTGAATTCTCTCCAGGATCAACGAAGCATGGTTCTCCTTTTCATGAAAGGTGGACTTTACATACTTCCCCATGGTTCACCCCTTGCATTGATCTAACTGAGAAAGTGTTCCACTTGGAAGTCCACTAGATATTTGTTGCATGATCTTCAAGGCTCCATGATGAAGATGGCCCAATCTCCTATGCCATAATTCACCCTCATCTCGGCTCACCACTTTTTCTACCTTTCCTATCATGGCACCACAACCATCTACCTCCAACATGTAGAGATTATTAACTCAAATCCCTATCTTCTTGACTTGAACCATTGCTTTATGTCGCGGGAAATATTTTCCATCAAAACAACGTCATATCCTCTGTCCTCCAACATTGCGACTGAGACCAGGTTTTTCTTCAGACCTAGAACATGCATAACATTTTCCAATTGAAATGGTTTACCTGACTCCCTCTAAAAAGGTAATGGTACCAATACCAGTCGCACTGTATCATCCATCGTCGCCCATCTCTATATGCATTCTGAGATATCTCTCCTCGAAGTCATTGAAAGACTCTTTATCTCCCATCATGTGGTAGGAAGTGCCACTATCAAAATACCACACCGATCCTGATGCACTTGATTCCATGCATGCGATCAAAGTGAAGTCAAGTTCAAATTGTGAGATAAGAGCCTCACCAGTTGTAGCTCCATCAACTGTCTTGTTATTCCTCTTCTATGGACAGTTAGTAGCGAGATGCCCGTGTTCGTGACAGTGAAAACACTTCACTTTGGACAAATCCAACTTCTTGACTTTAGACTCGGATTTTGAATGGAGTTTCTTCCATTTCCCTTTCCTTGCCTTGGCATCCAAATCACAATCCTCTTCATCATCACGCTTTGATGAGGATCCATATCTGATGTTCCAACTGAACTCCTCTTGCACTAGATCCGACCATAGTCGTTCCCAATCTGTCAATTTTTCCCTTCCATTGACAGAGTCTTGATAACTATGCCAACTCTTGGGAAGTCCTAGGAGAGCCAAGCTCACCAAATCATCAGTAATGATTGTTATTCCCACACTTCCAAGCTCATTCTGACATTGGACAAACTTTGTGAGATATTTTGGAATGGTGTCGCCCTTCTCCATCTTGATCTTCCTGAGTTTATCTTTGAGCACCAATTTCCTATGGTCACTGCTATTTTGGAACAGATCCATCAAAAACTTCCACATTGCATGTGGTGTGGTTTTCCGATGGAGACTTGAGACAATGTGGTCTCATACTCCCTCCAACAAAATCCTCCTTGCCTTTGCCACTTTCTTTTTCCATGCATCAAGATTTGCAGTGTCTATCGCATTCGTCTTAGGAACATATTTGTCAATGTATTCCTTCAAGCCATTGTCTTCGAGTACTGCTTCCATCCTGTCCTTCCAATAAATGTAGTTCGAGTTTCCCTCGAGTGCATACTCCAACCTCAATCCATTGAAAGACATTTCGATCTTGAATCAATTGTCGCACCAAGAAAATCCTGCAAATTCGAATGTTATCCAACCACAAAACTCAACTGTTGCAATTCATCTTGCCCTGGGAGGTTTGCACCCCACCTAAGAGTAGTCTGAGGGAAGTTCGCACCCTACCAGTTTCTAGCCTGTGAACTTGTTGAGGAGGTTCACACTCTACCAGTGTACAACCTGTGAGAATCACAAGGAAGTTCACACTGTAATGCACTATGGGGTGAGGGAAGTTCACACCTCTCATTTAAGAAGCCTACGAGAATCTTTATGAAGTTCTCACCTCTCCTTTGAGTAGGGTGCGATAATTTCTTCTCTGAGAAATGTGCACAGTTTTCAGTACTAAGGTTCACACCCTGCTAGAGACGGGACCTGCGAAAATACTATTACTTTCACACCTCACTTCCGTGGCTCCATGGCTCTGATACCATGTAGAAATTTCAATACAAATTAAGTATTTCCTACGATTCTCCTGATCTAAAAATTATATTCCTTTAAATACATAATCGCTTCTACTATTATTCTTGTGGAAAATTAAACCACGATCACAAAGTGAAATATCAAGAACACATAACATAGAATTTTTTTCGGGAAAGCGTAAAGATAAAAACCCCACTATCATATATTATGTATATGATGGATCATGAAACAATATCATACTAAAATATAATCCAATAGCTCTCAGTAGAATACAATCGTCTCACACTGTCATACACAAATCAACAAATACATGTGCCAATTCTCTGTGTCCAGACAACCTACCTCCTTTGCACAATCCCTACAATTAGAATTCTCACAAATGAATTCGAATTGCCTAGTTTGCACATGCTCATGAGCATATCCACTACATGTGTGATTGCATGAGTGCACTTCACTCATATCACAATTGATAGCCAAACTGTCCCTTTCACTTGTTATCTCAACTGGGTCTCCACTGGATCTGACATGCATGTAGTTAACCGTGGTGAATCTTCAGTTGCATGTGAGTTCACTGATTTGAATTAATTAATAATTAATTCACTGAAATCTCACTAGTGCAAGTTTAGTTACAACTAGTAAAACTGAGCTTAACTCACTTAACTACACTTATAATTCTGTTACAACACCAAGTCACTCAGTGA
>JZKD02S2194808.1:214358-231735 GCA_000966675.3 Picea glauca
TGAACAGGAGAGGATCCCTTCCATAATAGGATCCATTGTATGGTGTTTCCCTACCTCAAGGGTTTGGTAATAATATTGTGTGGTTTCTTCTATCTTGCTTTGTGGATCTATTGTGATATTTTGTATTCAGGTATTTGGTTCTTAACATTTTTCCACTGAGAAAGCCACTCAAAAGTCAAATTTGGAAGGGAGCGCTCCCCTACATACTGTCAGGGAGTGCTGGTGCTCTGCACCCTCTTCTAGGGGAGCGTTCCAATGCTCTGTGTCCCTTTTGAGGGAGCACTAGCCTTTTTTGGGCGAATTTTTTTTGTTGTTGGAGGAAATCAAGGAAGAATCCCCTCAATATCTGAAGGTGGTTGGATTCAAATTTGAGGTAGAGGCATGATCTTAGGGGAGATCCACAACTGAAGGAGAGGAATCCTCAACTTATCCCAAATACCTCTCAAGTGGTTAGACCTCTCCAAGCCTATATAAGAAGGCCTCCTCATGGTGAAAGGATATATGGAGATTGAGAATTACACCAAACTTATGATCCCATAAGGGAGATGCCATTGAAGCATAATCAATGTAGATTACTTGAGCAAAGGGGTTGGACAAGGAGAGTTGGAAGAAGCTGTTGCACCTTCATCAAAGGATTTTAAGTAATCTTCATTTATTCTCATTAATATACATACATGCTTGGCCTATTTCTTTCAATTTTATGTTTGTTCCACATGAACTTGTCTTCAGTAGATAGATCTGTATTTGAGCTAATCTCAGTAGAATAGGAATCTTGTTGTATATTTGTTTGTTCTACGGGACTTATCGAGGAGCTTGGGATTGAAGCTCAACTTGGACTTTGCGAGGACAAATGCCATTTGAAAAGGTGCACTTTTCTTCTTCCTCTTCATTCATTAGCTTAATTAGATCTAATTAGATGTCAGTGACCAATGATAACACCCTTTCTATATTGGTTTTAGGGGTCTATATATCAAGAGGGAATCTTCTTGTCCACAGGAGGATTCTCTTGTAACAATATGGAGTATAAATGAGAATGCCAATGTCGCTTGGGGAAGAGTGGCATTTGTTTGACTTAGATTTGGAATGAATAACCATATCTTAGGCATATTAATGTCTTATACCAATAGGTCATTTTTTTCTTGATATATTTGAATATGTTTGCAAACTGTCTATGTCCCAAAAGACCCAAACTATCTATTGGCCAAAATATCCTATTACGACTTCCTTCATGCATGCTTATTTCTCTTCCTATAGTTAGCCATAAGTAACTTGATTGCTTTTACTATCAAACTTCTTCATCTTTCCATTTGAGCGAGTTTCTTCTCTTCAAATATGATCATTTAACATAGGGAAATACATGTCAACATTATTTTACAAATCTCACAACTATTTCATGTACCATGGTTTCATCAATAAGAAATATCTCATACATTACAAGAAAAGACAAGGCATACCAGACTTGCAATTACCTGTATGAAAATTCCACTCATGTTGAGTTAGTTATATAACCAATACACTATATAGATCGTGATTGAGGTTCCATTTCACTACAACTAACTCCTATAAATATTGAACCGATTCTAATAATATAATTTTCAATCCTATCCTCTACAATGTTTCAAAACTCAGATCTTTTTCATCCCCTCGAGTCATTCCACAAATTTGAAAATTTAGTTTCATGACTCATTGACACCTAATTCCTATGACTCGTCACTAATTGGTATTCACTACTTTAACTAAGACCTTCTAGATTGAACTCCAAAACTAAGGAATTTCAAAATAATTTACAATGAGTTTACAAAAAACCCTTATTGAGCTGGTTCAAGACCCTAAGGCCTACTTGAGGCATATGCAATGTTTTGTTGAAATATTGAATGATAGGCCTACTTAGCATTGTAAGATGGAGAAAAGGTTATATTTCAAAAAAATGATACATATGTGAGGAATAATATTGGGGTTTACAAGGAGATGTAAACCAAAGGTGGTAAAAACATTGATAATAAGAACTAGTCATGGCATAATTAACAATCATTTTTCATACCTTTTGTTTTATACTTTTGTGTTGGCCAAATTAAACTATTGAATTCTTTTTCAATACCATCATATTTACCCATATATTTTCTTGTTGATTTGCATGAATTTATATCACAACCATCTAAACAATAGTTTTCCTCATCCATATTCTCACTCCCACCCTCTTGGGTTAAGTATATGCATGTGTGTGCCCCTATATACTCTCTAATATAATAGTTTCAAGCTTTTTTCTTCCCCCTAGTCACTATTAAAAATTATAGTCCTTGCTTTGCAAGGACTAAAAGGAGGAGATGATGTATTTGAATCATGTTTTCTTAAAAATAGGAGAGGGTGGATTTTTGAATCGTGTTTTCTTTTGGGCCAATGAAGGGGGGCATGAATAGGAACCTAGATCATGTAAATGAATGTTGTATCTTACTTTGAAATCCTTATGTGACATTCCTCTTATGAAACAAGGATTTGTATCATTTTTTCTTTATGAGTTTTCAAGATGTATATGGTGGTCTCTATAATCATAATAGTTTACTATGTTAGAAATGATGACATTTGATTCAATGTTGTATAGGTGTACTAAGTGAACTATGACATTTGCATGGTATTTTTAAAATTTGGGTCATTTTGCAGTACTACACACATAGTAATCTATCAAGAAATTATTTCTTTGCTTAAAACCTCTTGCTCCATCCCATAGCTAGTTTTCATCAAAGTTGAATTTATTTCATTTCATTTTCCTCTTGCATGGTTTAAAGAGTCGATTCAAAACGCCATCAGTTTCATGACCACTCCTTTGAGTAACAACAACGTAAAATCAAGCGCTAATTAAAATTTATCTAGCAACTTTTCTAGGGCTCTTCAAACCCATCTTAGCTTAGGTGTAGAGCTTTGGAATAGGATTGTGAGAATAACTTTCGAAAGCTAATAAACAAGCATAAAGCCTTGAGTTAGGGAGTGAAATCCAGTTGCTATATCACTGACTTTGGGAAGCCCTTCTAACACAAGGGTCAATAATGAGGTCGCATTGGGGCCCTTAGAGTATTCAACCCTGCTTTGTTGGTCTTGGTGTCGACTGTTGACTATCCCCCCTCTGCTTTGGTATAGTTGGTGGTACCATAGAGGCCATAATATTTTAGACTTCCTACACAAGGTGACAACACGGGGAAGGTGGTGTTGTACCTGGGATCGATGTTGGCTAGATTCACTCAGACTCCTTGGAGGGTTTCCCACTGCTTGGCGAGGTAACTTGCACTAGGCGTTAGTTTGTTAAGAAGGTTGTCAATTTCACTTTCCCACCCGCTGAAACTCATCCCCTTCGTGCATCGATTTTGCGATGTTGGATTCCATCACCAACTAGCACTTGTTTGTGAGAAGGTTTGTTTGCATGCTTGACTCCTAGATTAATTAGCATATGTTTTTTTTTCTCCTTAGTTGGCCTTAGGATTGATTTTGTGTCTAATGGAATCGGTTTCAGGTTAATTCCTCATTTTATCAATACAAAATATGGATACAATTAAAATAAAAGGTAATAAAGAGGTAACAAATAGCTCATACCTAAATTACGTCTTATAATTCTCCAACATTGTTCTTTACACTTAGTGCAACAAAGACCAAATGGAGTGGTTTACACAAGGTCAATGGAGAATGTTATTGGAAAATTCAAAATATTATCATAAACCCACATCTCGCATATTTGTACATGCACCATAGATTCACAATATTTCATGAAGAGGTCTAGGAGAAATGCCTCCATGCAAAATTGTCCACATCAGAATTGTCCACTACTTCCGAGGGATTGACACCCAAGAGTGAGGAGTGATCTAGCTAAAATATTATCCCAGGAATCCATCAGAGTTGATGGTTCCTCAATCCGAGTCTCGATTTTCATTTTATGCCCAGTTGTAAGTTGTATCCCAAACCATTTCAGGGACTCTTGGCAATTCCTCCTCGGGGTATAAAAGCCTAACGGAGCAACATTTTTCAGATCCATGATATTTTGCATGCTTTTTTAGGAATGGAATAGGTGACCACATTGTCCATCCACTCCCGAGGCATGGTTTCTTAAATTGGACCCCTAAATCCAAATGTTGCATTGCTTCTTATTGAATAAAGCACTAGTTATCGAAATCGATGAAAAAAACAACTTCCGAGGGGTTCAAAACGGGAGTGACGAGTGCTCTAGCTAAAATCCTATGCCAGGAATCCAACAAAGACGACAGTTCCTCAACCTGAGTCTCGGTTTTCATTTTATGCCCAGTTTCAAGTCACATCCCAAACCATTTCGTGGACTCTTGGCTAATTCCTGCTCAGGGAATAAAATACTAACAGAGCAACATTTTTGTGTTCTATGAGATGTTGCAAGATTGTTTAGGCATGGACTAGGTGACCAAATTATCCATTCGCTCCCAAGGCATGGTTTCATAAATTGGCCCCTTAATCCAAATGTTGCATTGCTTCAAACTGAACAAAACACTAGTTCTCGAAATCAATGATTAAAGCAACTTCTAAGGCATGGCACCCATGAGCGAGGGGTGCTCTAGATGAAATCCTATCCCAGGAATCCATAGGATTCGACGGTTCCTCAATCAATGTCTCAATATTCATTATATGGTCAATTGCAAGTTGCATCCCAAACCATTTTAGGGACTCTTGGCCAATTGCTCCCAAGGGAATAAAAAACTAATGGAGAAGCATTTTTGAGTTATGTGAGATGCTACAAGATTGTTTAGTCATTTACTAGGTGACTATATTTTCCATCTGCTCCCAAGGCATGGTTTCGTAAATTGGACCCCTTAATCCAAGTGTTGGTTTGCTTCAAACTAAGAAAATCACTAGTTCTCAAAATCAATGATTAAAGCAACTTCCGAGGCATGGAACCCAGGAGTGAGGGGTTCTCTAGCTGAAATCCTACCTCAGAAATCCATCGGAGTCGACTTTTCCACAATTCGAGTCTCGATTTTTGTTTTATGCCCAATTGCAAGTTGCATCCCAAACCATTTCAAGGACTCTTGGAAATTCCTCTTGGGGGCATAAAAGCCTAACGAAGCAACATTTTTGAGCTCCATGAGATTTTACATGCTTTTTTCGGCATGGACTAGGTGACCACATTGTCCATCCGCTCCCGAGGCATGGTTTTGTAAATTGGACCCCTAAATCCAAATGTTGCACTGCTTCTTACTGAGCAAAGCACTAGTTATCAAAATCAATGAAAAAAACAACTTTTGAGGGTTGGAACTGGGAGTGAGGGGTGCTCTAGCTAAAATAGTATCCCAGAAATCCAACAGAGATGATGGTTCCTCAATATGAGACTCGGTTTTCATTTTATGCCTAGTTCCAAGTGGCATCCCAAACCATTTTGAGGACTCTTGACCAATTCCCTCTCAGGGCATAAAAGACTAATGGAGCAACATTTTTGAGTTATGTGAGATGCTGCAAGCTTGTTACACATATACTAGGTGACCAAATTATCCATCCTCTCCCAAGGCATGGGTTCATAAATTGGACCCTTAATCCAAATGCTGCATTGCTTCAAACTGAGCAAAACACTAGTTGTCGAAATCAATGATTAAATAAACTTTCGATGCATGGAACCCATGAGTGAGGGGTGCTCTAGATGAAATCCTATCCTAGAAATCCATCAAAGTCGACGGTTCCTAAATCCGAGTGTCGATATTCGTTATATGCCCAGTTGCAAGTCGCATCCCAAACCATTTCAGGGACTCTTGGCCAATTTCTCCCGAGGGCATAAAAACCTAACGGAGCAACATTTTTGAGTTCCGTGAGATGATGCAAGATTGTTTAGGAGTGGACTATGTGAATTTATTTTCCATCCGCTCCCGAGGCACAGTTTCATAAATTGGACCCCTTAATCCAAATGTTGGTTTGCTTCAAACTAAGAAAAACACTAGTTCTCGAAATTGATGAGTAAAACAACTTCTGAGGCATGGAACCTAGGAGTGGGGGGTGCTCTAGTTGAAATCCTATCCCAAGAATCCATCGGATTTGATGGTTCCTCAATCCAAGTCTCGGTTTTCATTTTATGCCTAGTTGCAAGTCACATCCCAAACCATTTCGGGGACTCTTAGCAATTCCTCCTCGGGGCATAAAATCCTAACGGAGCAACATTTTTGAGCTCCATGAAATTTTGCATACTTGTTTAGGAATGGACTAGGTGACCACATTTTCCATCTGCTCCCAAGGCATGGTTTCGTAAATTGGACCCCTAAATCCAAATGTTGCATTGCTTCTTACTGAGCAAAGCACCAGTTATTGAAATCGATGAAAAAAACAACTTACAAGGAATTGGAACCAGGAGTGAGGGGTTCTCTAGCTAAAATCATATGCCATGAATCCAACAGAGATGATGGTTCCTCAGTCCGAGACTCGATTTTCATTTTATGCCCAGTTGCAAGTTGCATCCCAAAACATTTCAGGGACTCTTGGCCAATTGCCACTCAGGGCATAAAAGACTAACGGAGCAACATTTTTGACTTCTGTGAGATGATGCAAGCTTGTTTAGGCATGGACTAGGTGAACAAATTATCCATCCTCTCCCAAGGCATGGTTTTGTAAATTGGACCCTTAATCCAAATGTTGCATTGCTTCAAACTGAGAAAAATACTAGTTCTTGAAATCAATGATTAAAGCAACTTCTGAGGCATGGAATCTATGAGTGAGGGGTGCTCTATATGAAATCCTATCCCAGGAATCCATCAGAGTTGATGGTTCCTCAATCTGAGTCTCGATATTCGTTATATGCCCAGTTGCAAGTCGCATCCCAAACCATTTCAGGGACTCTTGGCTAATTTCTCTCGAGGGCATAAAAACCTAATGGAGTAGCATTTTTGAGTTCCGTGAGATGCTGCAATATTTTTTAGGCATGGAATATGTGACTATATTTTCCAGCCGCTCCCGAGGCACATTTTTGTAAATTGGACCCCTTAATCCAAATGTTGGTTTGCTTCAAACTGAGCAAAACACTAGTTCTCAAAATCAATGAGTAAAGCAACTTCTGAGACATGGCACCCGAGAGTGAGGGGCGCTCTAGCTAAAATCCTATCCTAGGAATCCATCGGAGTCGATGGTTCCTCAATCTGAGTTTCGGTTTTCGTTTTATGCCCAGTTGCAAGTCATATCCCAAACCATTTCAGGGACTCTTGGCAATTCCTCCTTGGGGCATAAAAGGCTAACAGAGCAGAATTTTTGAGCTCCATGAGATTTTCCATGATTGTCTAGGAATGGAATAAGTGACCACATTGTCCATCCACTCCCAAGGCATGGTTTCGTAAATTGGACCCCTAAATCCAAATGTTGCATTGCTTCTTACTAAGCAAAGCACTAGTTATCGAAATCGATGAAAAAAACAACTTCCGAGGGGTTGGAACTGAGAGGGAGGGGTGATATAGATAAAATCATATGCCAGGAATCTAACAGATATGACGGTTCCTCAATATGAGTCTTAGTTTTCATTTTATGCCCAGTTTCAAGTGGCATCCCAAACCATTTCGGGGACTCTTGGCCAATTCCCACTCAAGGCATAAAAGACTAACGAAGCAACATTTTTTAGTTCTGTGATATGCTGCAAGCTTGTTTAGGCATGGAATAGGTGACCAAATTATTCATCTGCTCCTGAGGCATGGTTTCATAAATTGGACCCTTAATCCAAATGTTGCATTGCTTCAAACTGAGCAAAACACTAGTTGTCGAAATCAATGATTAAAGCAACTTCTGAGGCATGGCACCCGGGAGTGAGGGGTTCTCTAGATGAAATCCTATCCCAGGAATCCATCGGAGTCAACGATTCCTCAATCCAAGTGTCGATATTTGTTATATGCCTAGTTGCAAGTCACATCCCAAACCATTTCAGGGACTCTTGGCCAATTTCTCCCGAGGGCATAAAAACCTAACGGAGCAGCATTTTTGAGTTCTGTGAGTTGTTGCAAGATTTTTTAGGCATGGACTAGGTGAATATATTTTCCACCCGCTCCCGAGGCACGGTTTCGTAAATTGGACCCCTTAATCCAAATGTTGGTTTGCCTCAAACTGAGCAAAACACTAGTTCTCGAAATCAATGAGTAAATAAACTTCCGAGGCATGGCTCCCGGGAGTGAGGGGTTCTCTAGTTGAAATCCTATCCTAAGAATCCATCAGAGTCGATGGTTACTCAATCCAAGTCTCGATTTTTGTTTTATTCCTAGTTTCAAGTCGCATCCCAAACCATTTCGGGGACTCTTGGCAATTCATCCTTGGGGCATAAAAGCCTAATAAAGCAGCATTTTTGAGCTCCATGAGATTCTGCATGCTTGTTTAGGCATGGACTAGGTGACCACATTGTCCATCCACTCCCGAGGCATGGTTTCGTAAATTGGACCCCTAAATCCAAATGTTGCATTGCTTCTTACTGAGCAAAGCAATAGTTATCGAAATCGATGAAAAAAATAACTTCTGAGGGGCTGGAACCGGGAGTGAGGGGTGCTCTAGCTAAAATCCTATGCCAGGAATACAACAAAGATGACAGTTCCTTAAACCAAGTCTCGGTTTTCATTTTATGCCCTGTTTCAAGTCGCATCCCAAACCATTTCGGGGACTCTTGGCCAATTCCCACTCAAGGCATAAAAGACTAACGAAGCAACATTTTTGAGTTTTGTGAGATGATGCAAGCTTGTTTAGGCATGGACTAGGTGACCAAATTATCCATCCGCTCGTGAGGCATGGTTTCGTAAATTGGACCCCTTAATCCAAATGTTGCATTACTTCAAACTGAGCAAAACACTAGTTGTCGAAATCAATGAGTAAAGCAACTTCCGAGGCATGGCACCTAGGAGTGAGGGGTGCTCTAGCTGAAATCCTATCCGAGTAATCCATCGGAGTGGACGGTTCCTCAATCCGAGTCTCTATATCTGATTTATTCCCAGTTGCAAGTCACATCCCAAACCATTTCGGGGACTCTTGGCCAATTTCTCTTGATGGCATAAAAACTTACTAACTACATGTCTATGTCAACTAACTACTATATCTTACTGCCTTGAAAAAAGACTACACCAATTTCAACTACACATTGAGTTTAACAACCACTACTTCCTACATAAAAATGTGGGTTGCACTATTGTTAACCATTGCAATAACTAACTTATTCTTCAACTTGGATTGAACAAAACTAATATTTGTATAGTTCTACTCTTAGCTTGAACAAAACTAATATTTGTATAGTTCTACTCTTGTATTGAACAAAACTAATATTTGTATAGTTCTACTCTTGGCTTGCCTTAGACATATTGCTAACTAAAGCACCCAATATTTTTTACACACCAACTGATGGTTGGGTTTATTACTCCAAAGCATTGATCCTCCTCTTCAATGGACATTTCTTATAATAATTATAATTTGCACAAATCCAACAAACAACAACCTTACTACTATTTTTTTCTTAGATCCATATGATAAATTTATAATGTCCTTAGTGTTATCACATTAATATGTCCTTAATATGTCCAAAATCAAGAGGGATAACACAATAAATTAGGTGGTTGACCACTAATATTGGTAATTTCACCCTAGTATAATTGTGCATCCAAAACTAAAGATATAATTTTTTTATTTAGAACTTTGAATATAGAAAAAAAAGTTCATAAATTAGAACTAGGATGATGATGGACTACTAACTAACAACACATGCACATGCAACTGAAGGTTCAACCAAACAGGTACTTGTCATATATTTCTTCGTCGAGTGAGGAAATCTTAGGACAAATAGAGGCTGGAAATGCGACTGCATCTAGTAGATATGATAAGCAAACAAGGACCAGAGGTGAAAAAGTCAGAATAAAATTTTGTAGACGCATGAAAATTTTTCTTGCCGAAGGAGGATCTTATGATGATGAGAGCATATGAGACATAGAGGTTCCACTCAGGTATAAGCATTTGGTGAAACAATGGGTACCTAAGGAACTACCTCCTATAGATGTTGACTTCGTTGTCAACAATAGGACATATCGCATTGCACCATCCTCCCTGCATGGCTTGGGGCTATTTTCCATGGATGGAATAATTGCAAAATACAATACAGTAACTAAATTGATGGAATATGTCAGACCGTGTTACAATTATAACGATTGGATGCGGTTGGTCTGGTACATGTAAAGTATGCAGAGATATGCACTCGCCACAAATTATAAACAACTAATAAACAAGGATATAAATAAGGGAGCGACTATCTATATTGATGGAAAGCGTAAAGCTTCCGGCAATATTGCAGGGTTTATAAACAACACATGACCCGGGACAATAAGCAAACAACCAAATTGCATATATGAGGGACGTGAAGAGAATTGGGTATTCCTGTGCGCAATAAAAAAGATATCTCCTGGGGAAGAGTTATTAGTGGATTAGCATTTGAATCGAATAGAAACATTGACTAATAGTGTGCAGGTTCTCATGCAACACCTCTTTAAGAAACCTCTACTTATTGCATTATATTATTTTATTATCTTTAACATTGTTGTAAATATTATCTTTAACATTGTTTTTTTGTTATCATTGTGAATTTTTTAAATATTTGGGGGTTCTAATTATATTATAATGTGGTAGGATGATCATGGAAAAGGGCCAACCGCAAAACATGTAAATGATTATCAATTTCCACTTTCATTTTACGTTGTTTTTATTACTTGCTTATATAATTTTATTGAAATAACATTGTTTTTGTTCAAATTATATGTAGTCCGCAGGCCATGTTGATCATGATTCCGCCGATGAGGAGGGCTTTTATTCATCCATTGATCCGATGGTCTTAATAAAAAAAAAAGATCATTAAAGCTAACAAGGAACTTGTTAGCTTCTTAGATCGTCCAGATCAAACTCCCGACATCAAAGAAAAGATCAATCTCCTTATGTCACAACTTAATACATATAAGGTAATAACCATAATTTAAAGTGTTTTTTTTTAATGTACTCATATGTTTGATTATGATACTTTGTTCTTTAACTTTTACATTATCTCACGTAAAAAACACTTTCTTTTTTATAAAGACATTTTTGGAGCCTAATCAACCCGGTGTTGGTAGTAGTGGCGCTACAGAGACGCTACATAGTCCTGATGCGGGCAGTCATACAACTGCTAGAGTACTATTTACTTCTCCATCTTCCACACCTAATTTAGATAGGAGCCATGACATGCACCTCTAGACACCCACACCTCGATCAGAGTCTAGAGATGGTGGCAGAGATGAGGATCATGGTGATGTGGTTGAGATGGTTGCATTTCCTGGAGCTAGACATGTGACAAGCATGGGGACCCTTCCATGCACATTTTTGGTCGATGATAATGGACTTCCATTAAAACAATCAAGACTCCCAGGTAGTTTTAATTCATATTTTAGTCGTTTAATGTTGTCCTTCTCATACAAAAATCATCTAGATTATTAATTTAAAATTAATGATCATATATTTTTGTGTGTAGGAAACGACCTTTTTTATAGGCACCTAGAGAGAAAGGCCTTGTTGATTTTTGGGGCAACCTTATGCATGAGGTGGAATTGCTAGAATTCCAACCTCAAAAAAGAACTTATGAATTATCTTGAAGGCCTCTTTGGAGTAGACACGTTCAATAAAAAAGAAGTCACCTCTGCAGCGGGTGAATATTTTAAATATACGTGGGATGTTTATAGATGAAGCTTGGCAGGAAATCCTAGGTATGAGTGTCCTCCCTCAATTACATAGAGGGAGTGGAAGGCGATCATTGATGATGAAAAAGAGAAGATTTTCAAAAAATTAGGAGAACAAATAACTGGTACACCAAGGTAAATTACAATATTTTGATTTCAATACCAGCTTTATTTTTCTTTAGATCTAAATAAAAGTGTGGTTATATATAACATACTTGAAAATTTTGATGATAGGTTGCCTGACACTTCGAAGGCAACCAAAGAAAGGATTTCCAAACATGGCCAACACAATCTAGGCCAGGGAGGTTACTCGAGGTTACAATCATGAATTGTAAGTACCCAAACATATTAAGAATATTATTTGTATCACCTTACAACTTTCAGGTAATTGCAGCCAAAAACATTAAAAAACCATACCCTTATGCAATGAAGGGCAGCAACTTCAGAACTGAAACCATGGAGGAAGACCTCCAACTTGGTTACAAGTACGGTTATAAATCCGTGGTTGATCGTAGGAAAAGCATGGGGCAGACCCCAAGATCCAATTTGTGGGATAAGGTAAATAAAAATCAATCCACATTAACCTTTCATTACTTATAAAATACGTAAATGTTTGATATCATCCATAATTTAATGTCTTACTTTGTTTTAATCAGGGGAGCAGCACTATCAACGAAAGCATTAGTACTGGAAAACAGAGAGTTGATAGTGCAATGCAGCCAAAAGATAATGGTTCTCCCCAACATCCCCATCCCAGTGAGGTGCAGCCCCAATATGTTACTATGACTGAGGCCCAAGACGGTAAAATGTCTATATATTAATCATATACTTAATAATTTTGTACTTATAAATTTTGACGTTTCAATGGCAGAGAATGTCATAGTTGATCCTCCTCTACTTGAAGATCAGGTGAATAGACCGACATCCATTCCAATGGTGCCGACTAGAGGACCAGGTAAATAATTGCATTGCAATTTTTTTTTTAATATTAATGAACTACTTCAATGATATTTAAAAATTGGCCATATAAATTTAATATTTTTTATTTTTTTAGGTGATGGCCCCTCACAGCAACATCCATGCTGTGGGTACAAGACCAAACGTACTCGATGTGAAAGGATTGAAACAACATCAGTTGTTGAAGAGCACCCAGTAAATGAAGACATGGAGATGGATGAATTACTTAAGACATGGAAAGCACAAAAGAAGACTAAAATAAATTCATGATGTCATGTAATAATTTTATAAGATAATTAGATGTACATTATATAGTTGAACATGTAATGATGCATATAATGCATTGACATTATGGGTACTTTTTCATCTGATAATATACACAAGGCTATTTCTATGGCTTGTATATATCTGTGAATGTAATTTTGTTATAAATTTAATGATAATTTCAGCTTCTCTTATAAGACTTGGTATATATTGATTCAATACTCCTTGATTCAAGATGTGAGAATACAAGCAAGACCTGGTGCCTTGTGCTTGGGATATGGAGTCTAGGAAACAAATAGAACTTGAATATGCAATATGCAACTTCAAAAATCTTGTGACATGATATATGCAAATTTGAAAGTCTTGTGACATGTTACATGTGGCAAGCATCTTTTTCCAAGCAATGTGCAAACTTTAAACTTGGTGCAACATGCAAAAATAAATTTTTGGGAAGTTGCAATAATAAGTTTTAATGATTAAACATGAGGGGTTGGAAATGGTCATCTCAAACATTTTATAATATTTTTTCAAAGCATTACCCTTCTTTTCATTGTGTCTCACATGATAAAGAAACAAAATCACATTGCCATTGTCAATTTATATGTGGAGGCCGGTTATTCAAGGTTTCAAGACTTTATTCATATTTTCCTACTTTAATCCTCTCATGGTCATGTTAATCCATATAGAGGTCCATGATATAAACACTCATTGTTATAATGTTGACATAAATTCCAATCTTCACTTTGTCAATTAGAGGGCACAATTTTGGCAACAATTTAATGTTTTTAGTTCCATGAAATTTATTTTGTTTCTTCAACAACATTAAGGATTAAACACGAGGGGTTGGAAATGGTGATGTCAAACATTTACTCTTTCACACATGTGCATCATCTCAATCTTCATGTCTACAATATGTGGAGGTTTATTCAAGGTTTCAAGACTTTCTTCATATTTTCATAATTTATTCTATCATGGTCATGTTAATCCATACAGAGGTTCATGATATAAACACTCATTGTTCTAATGCTGACATAAATTCATATATTCACTTTGTCGATTAGAGGGCACAATAATGGAAACAATGAGAGAGTTTTGACCATATGTCAACTAATTTGTCCCTTTAAAAAAACTTTGTTGATGTGCAAGGGAGCACTGTGTCTATGAGAGGTCCTACATGAAAGTAAAAGAGGTCAATATGTAAAAGAGGTCCTACATATTGAAATATTGATAATTAGTTCATGAAAGTGTCCTACATATTGAAATACAAATTTGCTGGACCCAACAAACAAATTATTTACCACACCACCTTTCACACAAAATGACACTTCCATCAACTAAGAAATAGATGGGATAGTACGTTGAAGTCATTGAGCCAACACAATGGATTCGGCAGTTGACTAGGATGGAAATCCATGAAAGCATCCAGAGACCAACCCTATTAGGGAGCCACAATAATCCTTGAAACTCCAAATACAATGGAGAAGGCTTTGTTTTTCAGTGGCTCTCACAATGAGCTTCGCCAAACTTACAACTCGTGTTTTTTGTAATATATGTTATTACATATATGTGTAGTAGAATATATATGTATGTTTTATTACACATATCTGTAATAAAATATATACGTTATTACACACACACACACACCGTAACACATCGAATATGTTATTATATCCCAACTCCATATTACAATAATTGACCCACATCCACCTGCAAAGATAACAATAGACTAGACCCTATAACAATAGAGACTTGGGACCCATTTGGATGAGAAGGAGTATGAATTGAGACCCAATTGGCCCACTTACTTAAGTCATTAGATAAATAATAACATAAAGAGAAAACATTATTAACCCCATAAACACTTAACAACCAAGTGCTTTTATAACATATTGTGTTTGTAGATGATCCCTTGCTAAGTTGAAATCCTGCAATAGGATTTGAACTTAGCCTCGTTGTTACTTTATATTGCACATGTAACCAAATTATGCCAATGCCAAGCGCCTTTGGTTGTCTTGGATGACACCATCATTTATTATCAATCCCTATGAAGCACCATCGAAGTTTAGGTTATGCCAAGTAGGTTTTGGTGTTTGCTAGTATATTGATGATGTCTTAGTGGTGCTTTTATCATTGTCATTAGAAAATTTTTAGGGTAGGGTTACTAATACTAAAGGACTTCATTTATACATGAACTAGGTTATAGTCATATAATGATGATGATACTTAAGATGATCATGATGGAAATACCCCTCTTAATAATTAAATACAATATTTTGAATGTTTGGAACTCTTAGGTGGTTATGGTAAATTAGACAAGTTCAATTTTCATTTTCAATTATAATAACCATGCAATATTTGGTGAGGGGGATCAAAATCCTAGGATGTATTGCTACAAGGATTTACAAGGAAAAATTATACCATAATGAATTAAGGGTTCCACTTATGTTAGTTATGGTAGGTTTTGAATCATTCATTGCTAAATCACAATTTAATTGATTCAACTAAACAACCTTAAAAAGAACATGAATTAGGTTTGATTTCATGATATGTACATGAACATCATAAAATTTTAACATAATAAATTCATATCTCACCTTTAAATATCTCACAAATCCTTATTCAGATAATTCATATAACTTGACTATGGGATTCTAAAAAGGCATATCACTTGGCTTCCCCTACTCACCTACTAGGAAATTCAAGGTAAAGGAGAAGTACCCTAACATACCTTATCTTCTACTAGGTTATCACCAAGACCTTACTATGAAATAATCACCAAAAGCTTAACTCACATACCTTCCTTATAGATATCCTAACCTTCCTTAGTTATTGAAACTATATATGGTTCCTTAACCTAATTTCTAGTATAATAACCCTTATTAGGTATAATGGAAGGGGGTTACCCTATTATAACCTAGTCTCAGTTGCACTTACAAGTAAGCCTCCCTCTTAACACATATATCTCTTTTTCTATCCAACATTATTTTGGCTCATTTAATTATTTTATTAGATGAGGTATCACACAAAAGTATGATGGATATATCCTTCTATTTAAAGCCTTGACATTACCTCCTATATGTTATCCAAAACTCTATCCAGGACTGTCATAAAACTGTAGAAGTATTCCACTGTCAATGGTGATTAAAGTGTTGATGTCTTGCAATGTTTTTATGACACCTTGTTTTCCACATCCCAAAGAAGCCAAAATATGTTAAAGAACTTCAAAGGACCTTGTAATTAGTCCAATCGTTGCCTCCTTTCACTACTGTATGAAGGTTTGTTAACCATATTTTGTTGCAGTGTTATCATGTCTTTTGTCTTGGTTGGTTGACCACGATACATTCCTACCCTAACCACCCCAAACAATCTACCCAAACAATGCAACATTTATATTGTTTTCTAGTTGAGAGGGTCAATTCATGCTACACTCATGGTTCCAAAGAATTGATCTATATTGTATTTGAGAAACAGATTAATTTCTGAGTGTTGATGAATGAATGATAAGTTTGGTTAATGATATAAGTTTTGTGCCTTGACATATAATAATGAAATTTTCTAATTTGGTAGCATTGTATTTCTTCTAAAGTTATTACATTGAGCTCGATGCCTTATTCTCTCTTTACAATAGTGACACTTCATGTGTTTCATGGCATATACTTATTGAATGGATTCAAACTTATATTGGTTATGAACTTGTTACAATGATGCTCTATTTCATTGCTATCATAATGACACAATTTCATGCTTAAATGTTTCATAAGTACTTGTTCAGGCTTCACTTCTTGCACATATGAAATTTGCTAAATGACGACTAACTTGTGAATGAATATGTACTTTATACTTAGAAAGTTTCACCTTGAACATTGTATATTGATTCATCACTAATTATGAGTAATGGTGCATTGGTGTGTTGTGTTTAATAAAGTAAGTGTTTTCCTTCCAAGCATTCATTGAGCATTTTATTCTCTTATTTTTCTTGAAGCATCAGTTTAGAGAAGTCAACCCAAGTCAAAAAAAGTGATGCAAAACCCCTATCCCTCTTAAGGGCTACGCGACCTCCCGGTCAGGATATTCTGGTTCCAAAGCTGAAATGGATCTTCTGGTTCCAAACTGGAACCCTTCGAACGAACACACAGCCCCCCCCCACACAAATACTCAGTTGACTTTTCTAAGCATCGAGCGTGAACTTCCACAGTACACGACCAAGAGCCTTGACCACACCCTTATCCTTCCTGCCTTTCGTGAATCGTGATTCGGGAATCCCTGGTTTTCGAAATGCTGAAATGTCTCAACGTTTGATCAACAACTCACAATAATCCCTGGGATCTATGGTCCACGTTCGGCCTCGCTATTTTACTATTTCGCGATTCAAGGTTTGGGAGACAAGGACCTCTGTCCTCCCAACTTGCGATACCCGAAATCGTGATGTGGGCTAATGGTCCAGATCTGCCTGTGATTGACGGTTC
>JZKD02S2194808.1:244624-258357 GCA_000966675.3 Picea glauca
TTTTGTCAAAAACATTTTGTATCTACAGTATTATCATGCCCATAGTCCCATGTTGCAATGTAACCCTTCAAGGTTCTATAAATTGGAGAACAATACTCCTTTTTGATGTACCATTTTAATGTGAGCTTGGCTCCAATATTTATTAATACAATATTCCCCAATTTTTGTTGAAAAAAACAAAACTTGTGACCCAATGGTGTTGGGATAGGCATGGCAAGGCATTCATATTGCATTATTTTGGGTGAGGGTTTTGGAATTCGACTAAAACATGTTGAAATGACATTATGCAATGTTGTAATTATAATTGAAAGAAGTCAACACTTCTTATTCACCAACATCAAATTACTTTAATATATTAATGTCCAATAACTTCAAAACCCTGCTGGATTTTAAAACTATAGTTGAAATATTAAGGAATATTTGGTCGTAAGTATATATATAAATGTTCTCAAAACTATAAAAAATTGTTTAAGGTTTTATTTCATAAAATGCATGCATGTTCCAACACATGTTATCTCTTTGGCACTTGGAAATTCATGTTGTCACATTTCCAACATGGTAACACATGTATAATTATATGGACAAGTGGTAAGAAATGTGCAAGAAACAAATGTTATGAGAATGTTCATGTTCTCAATAAAATGCTCTCCATGAAATATTAAGGAATATTTGGTCGTAAGCATATATATAAATGTTCTCAAAACAATAAAAAATTGTTTTAAGGTTTTATTTCATTAAATGCATGCATGTGCCAACACATGTTATCTCTTTGGAACTTGGAAATTCATGTTTCCACATTTCCAACATGGTAACACATGTATAATTATATCGACAAGTGGTAAGAAATGTGCAAGAAGAAAATGTTATGAGAATGTTCATAACTTGCCACCCCTGAGTGAGTAGCTATAGATATCGTTGGTAATGGAGATTGTCTTGTGTATTTTGTTTGTGAATGGAACCAAGCATGAAAACAATACAAGGTGACCATGATCAAGGTTTCTTATTTTCTTAGGGCCTTGATCCCTAAAGGTGTGGGCTAGTTCCTTGTTTTTATGGGTGTATTGATGTCTATCATTCCATTCCCTGTGTTTGCTAGGATACTTGCAGAGCTTAGGCCTCTCACCATCGATGTGGGGTAGATTTCCATGGCCACAATTGTTGTCAATGACGTGCTATCTTGGGTTCTTTTGTCTATGTTTTGATATATGTCTTAGCATTTGCGGTTTTCATGATGGTGGTGGTGAACGCCGTAATGAATTGGTTTTCCCACCATTCACCTTACAACAAATTGGTGAATGAAACATTTGTTTTCATTACTCTAGTAGGAGTTTGAGCAACTAGATTTGTAACAGATGTAACTGGCATTCACTTAATCTTGCATCTTTTGTGTTTGATTTGATGATTCCCAGAGATGGCCCATTTGCATGGATTCTTGGTGAAAAGATTGACGATTTTGTATTGTGTTTCCTGCTTCCATTGTATTTTGCCTCCAGTGGTTTAAATAATAATATAAGAACAATTTATGGAAGCACGACTCAAAGACTTTTCTTTTTGGTTATTGTGACAACTTGTGTTGGCAAGATTCAGGGTACACTTTTTTGTTGTGATTTCCCACAAAGTACCTTTCAAGCTAGATTTTTAGTGTTGTTTGGACATTTTTTGTAACAATCTATGCCCTAGGGTCAATGGGTAAGAGGTGGTTTTGTAACATCTCGGTTCTAACCCTTATAAACTATAATGTATTATGCAAATATGACTTAGGTTGGTGAGTCGGTAAAGTTGAAAAGGGGCCATAGTGCCTAGGAAATGTAACACTTCCTATACATTAATAAAATACACCACTGGCTGCAAGACCGATAAGGACAAAAGAGATAGGGGGCTATGATTCCACGAGAGAGGGAGCTTGAGGGGCTAAGTCTTGTTATTATTATTTTATTTACCGATAATTGATTTCATGGAGAAGAGGGGGTTACACGAGCTTCTTGGGAGGGAGGCCATGTGGCTCTTGTCTTCATGTAATTATTTAAACATCCCTTGGGGGTTGTTTTGGGGTCGTTCTTCCCTTGGTTCATCCTCTTCTCACTGGTTCACTCGTTCTTCTTCCTCTTCACTCACTGCTATTAGTTTGTGTGTTCTTGGGTTGAGCATGGAAATGAATGGCAGGAAGAGGAGAGCCATCGTTGAATGGTTGTAATGATTTACTAATCATTCCAGGAAGGAATGGATGCCTATGTGCATGAACTTGATGGCAGTTCAGATGGAATTGTCCACAACTGAGAGTCCTTGGAATTTCCAGTAGGGAGATTTCCTTACCAGTAGCACTGGAGCTGTGGAGATAAATGGAACAACCTCAGGGACTACATGGCAGAGAAATGTGTTCATTTCTTGGGGTTGTGCAGGCTGAGGGGGAAAGAGAGATGGAAATTAGGATTGTTGTGAGGTTGGGAAACCTGAGAGCTACTTAGCCAACTACTATGTCTTTATACTTGGCCTAGGACCCATCCTTGTGGATTCATAGCCCTGGCTCGGGGGTGACCTGTTGTTGAGAGTAAATGAACATCAATGTCTATGGTTGGGAGGAACGTCCTTGGTCTGTAGCCAATTGGTGAACGTTTACTTGCAAAGATAAGTGCTCTTTGTGTTTTCTTCTTAATGTATTCCGTTGTGTATTTAATTATCTCTGAGATATGTATTATAATGTGCTTGTCTGCTAGTTATTTGTGGTGCATGGAACATTATTTATCTCTTTTATGTTGTGACATGGATCTTGTCTTATGCATGTGGTGTGCATGCTTCTAACATTGTTCAGAAGTCCTTTGTTTTTGAATTAGAGATCAGAGAACTGATTCTTGGGACTGCAGCATGCCTAGACTGCGGGTGGTTGGGTGTGTTGCAGCCTATTTAAGGTAACATAGTCCAGCCTCTGGGTGGGTAGGTAAGTTACAGATTGGTATCAGAGCTTCTGGTTGAAACACCGGGCTGATATGGGTCGGGTCTGTTGGTCAGAGTCTCGTGGTTGAGATCAAATTTTGACCGTGAAGTTGAAAAGCTCAGGAGGAATGGCATTGAAAAATCTACGCATGATTTAGATCGTCAGAGATCAGTTGTAAGGGGTTTGAAGGATCATGACTGTCCCCATTTGAATTTGGGAGTGATCGCCACTGTAGGATCAGGAGATATTTGGGATCGTTGGATCAGATGACAGGTGAACAGGGGTCTTCCAATGTAAAGGAAGCAAGGGTTAAGGTCACAAACCTTGGATCCCATGGGAGAGAGAGATCAATGGACAAGAGGCATTGCAAGGAGCCAAGTTGCACGGGAGATAATTTCCCAAGGTGGTCCCACAATCCAAACCATGATTTCACCAAGGGGTTATGTGTCAGAATCAGGAGAATTGGAGGGTGAAAAGCGGGTTACTCCAAATCGTCGATGCGTGCCCCCACAAATTGAAAGGCATGCGATGTGACATGTTAGTACTCGAACAACGAACCTCCGAAGAGAAGAAGTAGTCGGGTGTTAGCACTCCAAGAGTCACTCCCATACTGCAAATGAGAGTAAGCTTGGTAACATAGAAATAAAAAGAATTTATTCTTTTTGTGGATCAATAAAAAGAAAACAAGGAAGGGAAAGGACAGTAAGTTGTTGTAAATCAATGATGGACCATTGGGCTATGGAGTCAAGCAAACACCCTGGTCATTAAATGCAATTAATTTGCATATTAGATAAAGGTTTGTTAAATAGAGGAAGAAAAAGATAACACAAAGAATAACATCCATAAAGCAGAGATCCTCTCTGCATAAATGAATCCAAGGTACTTGAATGTAAATAATGACTAATAGGAAAGATACATCAGATCCTCAGATGCTCAAGAATCCATTAATCAAAGGAAACCATGATCCTCAAGGTGTACAATTCATTCAAGTAAGAAGACAAGTTAGAAAAGAAAACAAGAGATACAATATGATAACACAGATATCATGAACCTTCAATAACAGAAACAAAAACAAAATCCCCTCAGGGTTACAAATATCACAGGCAAAGTGCCTCCTACATCTCTCTCATCTCTCTTGCTCATGAATCCAAGTTTTAAGTTAGTCACTCAAAACTGGCAAAAGCATCCAAAAATAACTCTGCACAATTTGGTCTCTGCCAAAATTTCAGTAGTGCCCGCCTGTGTGTTTGCGTGCAATTGAGTAGTGCCATCATAATTCGCAGCTACATCACTTCAACGTTGACATATTTGGTAGCATCCGACATGAAAAAAGATTTGGTAACAACCTATGAAATTCATAGCACCATCATTACACTACTTAACAGATTTGGTATCATTTTGGGTAGTAAAATGGCAGACCATGCTATATAGACAATTCCGCAGTGCCATGGTGCTACAGAATGTCTATGTTTTTCTTTATGATGAGACTAATCAAGAACCTTGAGTTGATAGGTTAGAATCATGTATATGCATGTAGAAGTTATTTAGTTTCTTATGGAGAGGCAAGCCTCTTCTGGCTGCAAATTCTTGTGCTAACATAGGCTCCATGGGGGATGGAGACCTTGGTGTGAGGCTCCAAGAACATGCAATTATAGTGCCTTATCCATGGACTGGAGACCTCGGTGTGAGGCTCCAAGAACATGCAATTATAGTGCCTTATCCATGGACTGCTCCCAACCTTTAACCTATGCAAACTTCTCTGACCTGTGACCTTCAACTGAAACCAAATGCAAACTGAAAACTAACTGCTGAAATAGATGCTCAGGGTGCTGAGCTTATTTCACACAACCTACCTACCCTAAGCTAGCCCTTGATTTGTTTGATCAAGTGAAATGAAAAATCTAATGGAGCCATGCAAGCATCCCATCCACTGGTTGGATCCTTTGCATGTGTTTCTTCAAAGGCAACAAGGAATACCTAATTAAATACAATGCATCTAAGAGTTTGAAATCAATTTCATCACTGACCAAATCTGAAAACTTAAGCTAACTCATTGACTGCAAACAAGCCCACTCATTGACTGCAAACAATGACTTAGATAACAATCTCATGATCACATTTTCATGAACAATCTTGAATTGATAAACAAAGTTTTCAAAGGATTCCAAGTGCCTCTCAGCTGAAACTTGATTCTCTTCAGAAAATTGGGAAAGATACTCAAGGCATTCAAGAGGATAAGGATGAAGAAGAAAGGGAAACCTTAAAGGCTTGAACATATTCATTCTGATTTTAATTTGAAAGGCATTGGGTTGATCATGAAAGTTAATAGGTTGATGACAACGTTCATCAGTAATGCCAAAAGGTGCTGACCTCTGGATAGGTTTGGAATCAATTCTGACCTCTGTAAGGTTACATGGATGATCATATTCAAGGGAGATTTGAATACAATGATCATCTTTATGAACAGGCTCAGATAAAGATATTGAGTCAACATCTACAATACAAGCAATATGTAGATCTTCTTCTTCTAAATGTGTATATATAAAATAAGGATGATGATCATCCGAATATACAAAACAGAAGATGATTCTCTTAATGTGTGAAGGGAAAAGCATGAAAGAGTTGATAAAGAACAACAAAAGTTCATGTAGAAGACTAATGAATTAATACATGGGTTTAGAATTCATCCCCTTCATCTTTCTGTCAATTGGATCATTCCCAGTGGAGTCTTTAATCATCGAGTCGCCAGGCAGATTCTATAGTCAATTCAGTGTCCTTCATTTGTCTACCATCAAAGTTGGATCAATGTCATTCTCCCAGGGAAACTGGCTTCACTTCCTCTCCCCAACAATGACGCCATTTATGTTAGCACTCCAAGAGTCACTCCCAGACTGCAAATTAATGAGAGTAAGTTTGGTAACATAGAAATAAAAAGAATTTATTGGTTTGTGGATCAAGAAAAAGAAAACAAGGAAGGGAAAGAAGAGTAAGATGATGTAAATCAATGATGGACCATTAGGCTATGGAGTCAAGAAAACACCCTGCTCATTAAATGCAATTATTCTACATATCAGATAAAGGTTTTTTAAATAGAGGAAGAAAAAGATAACACAAAGAAGAACATCCATAAAGAAGGGATCCTCTCTGCATAAATGAATCCAAGGTACTTGAATGTAAACAATGACTAATAGGCAAGATACATCAGATCCTCAGATGCTCAAGAATCCATTAATCAAAGGCAACCATGATCGTCAAGGTGTACAATTCATTCAAGTAAGAAGACAAGTTAGAAAAGAAAACAAGAGATACAATTTGATAACACATATATCATGAAACTTCAATAACAGAAATGTTTACAAAAAAAAAAAACCCTCAAGGTTACAAAGATCATAGGAAAAGTTCCTTCTACAACTCTCTCATCTCTCTTGCTCATGAATCCAAGTTTTAAGTTAGTCACTCAAAACTGGCAGAAGCGTCCAAAAATAACTCTGCACAATTTGGTCTCTGGCAAAATTTCGGTAGTGCCCGCTTGTGTGTCTGCGTGCAATTGGGTAGCACCATCATAATTCACAGTTACATCACTTCAATGTTGACATATTTGGTAGCATCTGAAATGAAAATGGATTTGTTAACAACCTATGGAATTCATAGCACCATCATTACACTACTTAACAGATTTGGTAGCATTTTGGGTAGTAAAATGGCAGACCATGCTATATAGACAATTCCACATCGCCATGGTGCTACAGAATGTCTATTCTTTTTTGTATGATGAGACTAATCAAGAACCTTGAGTTGATAGGTTAGAATCTTGTATATGCATGTAGAGGTTATTTATCTTCTTATGGAGAGGCAAGCCTCTTCTGGATGCAAATTCGTTTTCTAACACCGAGGACCGTCGATCGGTAGGAGGACACTCATCAACCGATCGTGAAATCACTCTGGGAAAAGGTGAGCAAGGAGAAGTTGAGAATTGACATTTTTGGACCCTGGAGATCTGAAGTGAATTGCAACCGTCCGATCCAGGAGGACACGCAGTAGAAATCCACACACTTTGGGGAAAAGAGAAGGCTGGGAGTTGATTTCTCTGAAGTATGAAGACCTGAAGAAATCGTAGTTGTCGATCCGTGGGAAACACGCATCACTATATCGCGAGATTCGGATTAAAACATTTCGAAAAAAAGTTGAAGTTTAAGTTTTCCGAAGTTTGAAGGCTCGAAGGAATTGCAGTTGTTGATCCTTGCAGTGGTAAGTTTCGAAGTACCGAAGTCCAGGGTTAATATGGGTCATCCGATAAGAGAGACACATGGCGGCAGTTTTTCCAGTTCGGGAAATCAGAGTTCGGGAGAATTGGAAGTTTGCTAGTGTGGAAACTCTCAAAGTCCCGTAGCCCGAAGAGCCAAAGTGGTGGGGCACGATGACATCACTAGGAGGTGATGTGGACCCTGGAATTTCCAAAGTGACATGGCTTGCGGATGTCACCAGGGATGACGTGGAGACATGGGATGTGCACCATGTGTCAGTAAGTTTTGAGAATGCGGATGATTGAAATGTCAGATAGGACGTGACACATGTGACCCGCCAGATTGGACCACATGTCCGCTTATAGTATTTCTCTATATGGCGACGGATTGTGGACTCTGGAGAAATTACTCCGAGAGTTTTCAATTGAGAGTTGAAACTCCCGAATCCCAGAGAGCTGGAGACCCGAAGTAAACATCGACTATCGTATCGTCCAAAGTAGACTTGAACCGTTAGATCAGGAGAACAAGTGGAGTGAAGCTGTCGATTCTGAGTAAGGACCCGAAGTAAACGTCGACTGTCGGATCGTCCGAAGTAGACCTGAACTGTCATATTAGAAGAACAGGTGGCATGAAGCTGTGGATTCTGGGTAAGGACCTGAAGTAAAAATCGATTGTTGGATCATCCAAAGTAATTCCCCACTGTTCGATTCAAAAGTACGGGTAGTAGAATCCCATGTATCTCGAGGGAAGTAAAGTTTGAGATTTGAGAATTTCGAAGTCTGGAATTCCGAAACGACCACAACCGTCAATCTGGGAGAGGTAAATCTGAACTGTTGGTTCCCAAGAGGTAGATCTCGGTTGTCTGTTTAGAAGCACCATCAAGATCACAAGTTCAACGGTCACCTTGCATTGCGTGGACGGGAGGTGCTCGGGCTTTACAAAGTTGAGGGCAGGCCACAATCAAGATCACGGTTTTGGATAAAGGACACGTGGTGGCTTGAGGTGAATTGCGGGGAGAAAAGTAGTTTGGTTCCAAACCATCTTTGAGTGTGACCGCAATCGCGCGTCTGCGTGAGATCATCGCTTAAGGTCACATCTAAGGAGGGGCCAAGAGAAAAAGGAGCTAACGCCAAATCTAAGACTTTTCGCAAGGGTGAAGGAGAAGGTCGCGGGGGCCATCGGACCTACACTAGAAAGTCAGAAGGGCTTGTGTTTAGATACAAAATGAAACCATCAAGGTTTCGGAGAGACAATTCGGCTCGGGATTGAAGACCCTTTACCGAGAGGTCACGTGGCCTTAGGAGAAGGGGGTCTGCATTAAGAAACAAAGGGAAAATAAGAGGCAACGCTCAAATCAATAAGCCCATGGTTTTGCACATCTAGTCATATGTAAATGGTTTGAAGAAAGCGCCTCATAAAGATTTAATTTGATAGAGAGTTAACACTAGAATAATACAGGGAATTGATAAGGGGTCAAAATATGATCTGTTTGTGAACTAAGAACACAACAGAAGCATGAGTACGATATAATGAGTCGATCCATGTCTGTGATCAACTCATGAAGACAAAAGAACCGACACACATTCATGATTAAAAAAGAGTTAATTCATATAAAAAGGAAAAATGATATTAATTAAATAATAATATTATCACTTAAATGAAAAGGTACCTATAAATTTAATTGACAATTTTTGTATGATATGTATAGCTCTAACAAGATGGTTGCTTGCAGGTTTATTAGGATTAGAGGTATAACCAGATTAATTCAAGAATAGGATCAGATGTTAGGGTCATGGATGCGTGACTTTGCTGACAAAAGTTGGATGAGGTACTACAAAATAAAGAATCCTCACATGGGACATGAATCTAGCAGGTGAATAATGTCATTAATGGCCATAGAAAGGAAAAGTAAGGATCCATAGCCTTGAAGATAGAGATGTGTAGACAGTTCCAAGCTTGATGTGGAAGGAAACAAAGAGCTTAAGGTGGTGTGTGAACAATCTCTATGTGTCAAGCATTGGAGTTCCGGGGAAGGATTTGTTAGATATGACTTATCTACTGTCTAAAAGATTAAATCAGAGTTCACAGTGGAAGCAAGATGCCAATGTAAAGGAATTGGAATGCTCTCTCACTTCAAAAGTGGCACTGAATGAAAATGGATTTCCATTGGGGAATAGTACTAAGTAGGAAAGAATGGCCAGGTGGAACGTGGCTGAAAAAGTGTTCAGACCCAAGGAACCATAGTGCAGATGAGAAGAATGGGAGCACACAAGGCATCAAGGATCTAAAGGAATTATAAGACAACCAACTACAAGAGAAATAGATAAATAAATAAGTGAATTGAAATAGAAATGAACTCGAGTGCATGAAGCATACAATGGCATTAGTAGGCATGCTGACAGTAAATGCTTGGTGCATATAGATGTGTAATTTTGCATATGTACATGCTTGGATATGCATATAACATGTTGGTGAACTTAGAATAGTCTGTTATTATGAAATAATGTTTGAGTATGACTAAGGATGGATTATGTATTCGGGAAAAATGATACAGCGGGGTTAAATATGTGGATGTTGTTGTTTCTTATAATTTCCATCGAGGTGAAGACCCATGAGGATGGCAGGAATGGTGATCAAAATGATGAAGGAGGAAGTCTGTGGGATTCTACAAATATCAGTTGGTTAGACAACAACAAGTCGGTTGGTAACAACCAGGCACATATGCATTTAGTTTTCATTGATGCATACATTGAAGGGGATCGAGGTAAGGATTCCCTTAGTTAATTTTCGGTATTTAAATTGATATGTAATGGTCGAAGGCCCAGAGTGTGTAAGTGTTGTTGATTCTAGAATGCACTTAGATAAAATGCCACTTGCATATTATGTTATCATTGGTTATGGGATCATAACCAGGTTAATTCAGGAGACATACTCCTTATATAACAATGAATACCCATAGAGATAGTCATGTGTGAGACCATAATATGGTTGGATATGGAAGGGATACAACACTATGTGAGTGCTCGATGGTATCTACTATATATCTGATGTTTGGATTGCAACCTCTTTGCCAACACTGAAGAGCACTTAAGGATTATATTCTTGGTGTTGTGTTTGGGTGGAAAGGGAAGGTAACCAAATAGTTAGGCAAGTAGTAGGAAGTGTGTGGATGATGTGTTGAATCATTGGCCAGACCTTCCAACTTGTCATGGTGGAATACATGACATAGTTATGTGGTATTATGTAGTCAATGCATGGATGCATTGTGTAGATTAAACCATGGGTATTGACACATTGATTTTTATCTTATTAACTGTGGCATTATGAAAAGTCTGTGTGATTGATAATACATGTGTATGTAATGATGAGCTCATTCCAATTGATAGTTGGATTAATAAAAGTAATTGAATTGTAGTTGTAAACAATTCTGAGAGCACTTTGTGATTTTGTTTTGAATCATTTCCATGAGAATATATGTCTTGTACATGAGATCGTGACAATTTGTTTGGCTGAGGAATGTTGAAATTGCAGGAGGAAAGGGGTCTTGGATATGGCAGTGTTGTAAGCCAATAAAGAAGACCAATGCATATTGCTACAACAGTCAATTTTTTATGAGTAGAAGCTCATGTCTAGAATTTTTATTTTTCCTATATAAAACAGTTTTGGGAATTATGATTTGATAATTACTGACGAATTGTTTTGGCCGAATGTAAATTGAATAAATTGTAGGTAGAATGGTATTGGATATGGAAAGGATGTAAGCCCATAAGTAATATTGGTATCTACAGCTACAGAGCCAACCATTATGAGCAGAAAGATCATGCTTGGAAAATTTTATTTTCCTGTATAAAACATATTTGACATTTATGTTTGAAATGGTTATAATGATATCTCATGATGACTGTATGTGAATAATACATATGAGATGTTGGATGTGCAAGATAGAAATCATGAAAAAGGATATTGTTGTGACATGAGAACCTTGTGTCCCTATAAAACTTTCTGTGCAAGAGAACCTTGGTCAGGCAAGATGGACCGCTTGAGGGACTGCATAGCAGAAAAGGGGATGCATGAGCCTGGGCCTGGAAAGTGAGTGACCACAAGGAAGAGGAGACTTTGATAGCTCTTTATTGGGGTCATGCACACAATGGGTACGTCAAGGAAAATAGTGAGCCAAGTTAATGAGACAATCATATGGATGCAGATCCATGAATCGCACAGATAAGTATTGTATTGGATTATGAAAATTTACTCTTACAATATGAGAAAGAATGAGAATTTTATGCACAAATTTTGAACTAACATGCTCATTAATTTGAAATATTGAAGGAAAACGATGAATGTTGAAGATCTAGAAAAGCACCAGACTATGAGAGAAAAGAAGGTGATGTTGGAGCAGCTAAATGACAAAAGCATGGAAGGAAGAAAGTCCAATGGACTTGCTACAACTAGAGTTCTGGAACCCACAACTTTGAAACTTCCTGGTTGAGTGCACTGAAGCCCGGGAGAAGTGGAACAGCCTGAGGGACTGCATGGCAGAGAAAGGGGTTCATTTCTTTGGATTGTGTAGGGTTGAGAGGGAAGGAGAGATTTTTGGTTGGAATTGTTGCCAGAAATATAAAATATGAAGATCATCATACATGTTTTGGGTCGAAATGCCTATGCATACATGTTTTAGACCATAGTGCTTATGTATATAAGATTGGGTTGGATTGCCTGTGTGAATTAAGGCCAGAGGGCCTAGAATTGTAATGTTAATAACATTGGAATGGTGTTGTGCATTGAGGAAAGTGCCAAAATAAGGGGAGGGGGGTGTAACATCCTGGTTCTAACCCTTATAAACTATAATGTATTATGTAAATATGAATTAGGCTGGTGAGCCGGTAAAGTTGAAAAGGGGCCAGAGTGCCCAGGAAATTTAACACTTTCTATACATTAATAAAATACATTGTTGGTTGCAAGACCGACAAGGACAAAAGAGATAGGGGACTATGATTCCACGAGAGAGGGGGCTTGAGGGGCTAAGTTTTTTTTTTATTATTTTATTTACCCATAATTGATTTTATGGAGAAGAGGGGGTTACATGAGCTTCTTGGGAGGGAGGCCATGTGGCTCTTGTCTTCATGTAATTATTTAAACATCCCTTGGGAGCTATTTTGGGGTCATTCTTCTCTTGGTTCATCCTCTTCTCACTGGTTCACTCGTTCTTCTTCCTCTTCACTCACTACTGCTAGTTCATGTTCTCTTGGGATGAGCATGGAAACGAATGGCAGGAAGAGGAGAGCCATCGTTGAATGGTTGTAATGATTTATTGATCATTCTAGGAGGGAATGGATGCCTGTGTGCATGAACTTGATGGCAGTTCAGATGGAATTGTCCACAACTAAGAGTCCTTGGAATTTCCAGTAGGGATATTTCCTAACCAATAGCACTAGATCCCAGGAGAGAAATGGAACAACCTCAGGGACTGCATGGCAGAGAAAGGTGTTCATTTCTTGGGGTTGTGCAGGCTACGGGGGGAAGAGAGCTAGAAATTAGGATTGTTGTGAGGTTGGAAAACCTGAGAACTACTTAGCAAACTATTGTGTATTTAGACTTGGCCTAGGACCCGTCCTTGTGGATTCATAGCCCTGGCTTGGGGGTGACCTATTGTTGAGAGTAAATGAACAACAACGTCTATGGTTGGGAGGAACGTCGTTGGTCTGCATCCAGTTGGTGAACATTTACTTGCAAAGATAAGTGCTCTCTGTGTTTTTTATTTAATGTATTCCACTGTGTATTTAATTATTTATGATATATGTATTCTAATGTGTCTGTCTGTTAGTTATTTGTGGTCCATGGCACATTGTTTATATCTTTTATGCTGTGAAATGGATCTTGTCTTATGCATGTGGTGTGCATGTTTCTAACATTGTTGATAAGTCCTTTTTTTTTGAATTAGAGATCAAAGAACTAAGTCTTGGGACTGCAACATGCCTAGCCTGCGGTTGGTTGGGTGTGTTGCAGCCTATTTAAGGTAATGTAGCCCGACCTCTGGGTGGGCGAGTATGTTACAGGTTTCTAACGAAGGGCATGATAAACTCTTAAAGAAGAAACAAGAAACAATATTTCTCTCTAATATGTTGCTTCCTACAGAGGAATAACCCATGGCGTACCTTCCATTTTGATATCCAACATCAAAGTTTGGATCATTAGCACCAAGTTTTGTAATTTCCTTCCTTTGGATCATTAGCACCAAGTTTTGTAATTTCCTTCCTTTGGATCATTAGCACCAATTTTTGGAATTTCCTTCCTTTCACCTATTGCTTTTTATAGGATTTTATATTTACTAAGAGTCTATTGTTTAGGATAGAGAGTCTGAAACCTCATTTTTTGTTTCATATCTCTAAAATGCAAACCTCACCAACCAAACATTCCATTAGAAGAATTAGGATAGAGTATGTTGTTGGATTACTGAGAGGGGGGGTGAATCAGTAATAGAGCAATTTAACCATATAATACAAGTGTTATATCAATGAAGCATTATTATCCAATAACTGCAGAGTAAATAAGCAATG
>JZKD02S2194808.1:265876-283478 GCA_000966675.3 Picea glauca
GCTAGGAAATTGTGTCTGTCACTCCAAGTCGATCATGCAGAGAGTGAAAAAATTTCTTAGAAAAATTCTTGGTGAAGATGTCAAAAGTTTTCTCAGAGGATGGACAGTACTACAAATCAATTATCTCTTCATGAACCAACTCTATGATGTAATGCATATGGAGCTCAATGTGTTTTTTTCATTGCCAATGTACTGGATCTATGCAAAGTTTGAGCATGCTCTGGTTGTCACACTAGATGAAAGTCAGGTGATGGAACTACATATTGATATCGATGAGGAAGTTCTATAGACAAAGTGCCTGAATGGTGGTGTTAACCACTCCTCTGTACTCATCCTCTGCCAATGATAAAGCAATCACTGACTTCTTTTTAATTGACCAATAGATGGTAACTGAACCCAAACTAAGCATGTACCCATAGGTGGACTTGCAATCTTTTCCATTTCCACCCCAATCAGAATCTATGAAGCCCATGAAATACAATGTGAAACCTGTTGCATAATGAATCAAATAATTGGTGGTGCCTTGAACATATCTGAGGATGTGATTGGCAGCCTTCTAGTGTGGCTCATGCAACTCCTATATGTATATGGAAATGTCCCCTACTGCATATGAGATATCTTGTTGGATGTGGGTGAGATACACTAAGAGGCTCCCCACAAGATGTTGATACAAGGTGTTTTCCACCAATGGTGTATCCTAACCATCCTCAATATGTACCTCATACAAGAAGGGTGTTGTTGCATATTTATAGTTTGTCATGTGGAATCTAACCAAGATATTTTTGGCATACTTAGTCTGAGATAGCTTGATGAGTGAAGCATCTTGACTAATCTTGAGACCAAGGAAAAAGTGAAGTGGACCCATGTCCATCATAGAGAACCGGTCATGCAAAATATTTTTGACTACAACAATGGTTGAGGCTGACCTACCTATGATCAAGAGGTTATCTACATATAACACCAAGAGCAACAGAGAGTCAAAGGTCCTCATCATATAACATTAGGATCATATTTAGATAAAATAACTATGAGAAATTAAGATGAATCCATCTTCACATACCATCCTCTAGGCACCTCCTTGAGGCCATAAAGTGACTTTTTTTAATCGACATACTAGTGATGAGTTCTGTATGAAATCTTGTGGATGATCCATGTAAATATAATATGAGATATCCTCATGAATAAATGCATTATTCACATCCATCTGATGAAATTCCCACCCCCTGGATGCTACAATGGCGAGGGCCAATTGGATGGAGTCCATATTTTCTAATGGAGAAAAGGTCTCATCATAGTCAATCCTGTGAATATGCTAAAATCCTTTGGCAACCAATATTTACTTGTACTTTCTCACATTTCTATATGCTATTGTCTTGGTCCTATAGAACCATCTGCATCTAACAAGCTTCTAATCTGACAGAAGTGGAACCAAGTCCCAAGTCTATTTCTCAATGAGGGATTTATACTCCTTTTTCATAGCTTCTTCCCAAAAGGAATTCCCTCTAGCCTCTGCATAGGTTTGAGGGTCTGAAGCTTGATTTGTGTAGAAATGCATGGGAATCATTTGGTTTAGTATATGGAAGTGCATGAGGAGGCTCCTTAAGTTGGGATCTCATCCTCTTATGATCTGTTGGATCCCCCACAATATCACCTACTTCCTGTAGGGTGGATTGTTCCCATTTGGGAATCTATTGTGGCTCATCATCTACATGCTCATCATCATCTGCATGTGCATCATCTGTTGAATCATATTCATAAATCATATCTTAACCATGATCTAAATAAATGGATGTGTCATCTTGGATGTCCGACACTGTTGGAAGTACAAAATTCTTTGCATGTGACTCATGTGGTACATACATGGGACTTTCCTCAACCTAGAAAATATGCTCAATGATGAGCTTTTCTATTGAGGGATCAATCAACCTATAATCCTTCACACCATTTGGATATCCAATAAATATGCATGTTGTTCTTTAAGGATATAAAGATCTCCTCTTCTTAGAAAGTATGTAGACCCATGCTTGTGATCCAAAGATTCGGAAGTGAGAAACTTCTGGTTTGCTACCACTCCATGCCTCAAAAGGAGTCCTTTCTAGTGAGGAGATATGTTATGTATGTAGTTAGAATAGTTAAGTTCCTTATCCCAAGTCTTGGGAGGAAGTGACTTTTCATGCAATATGCAACTAACCATCTCCTTAAGATATATGTTCTTCCTCTCAACCGCCCCATTCTATTGGGGAATGTATGGTACTATATGCTACAACTTAATACCTTCACCATCACAAAGATGTTGGAAATCCAAGTTCACATACTCACCCCCATTATCTTTGTGGAGGATTTTGATCTTCTTCCTAGACTAAGTATCTACATGTTCTTTGAAGTCTTTGATATGCTCAAAAACTTTTGACTCCTGCCTGAGAAAATATACCCAACTATAACGTGAGTAATCATCAATGGATCTCAGCACATACCTTGCCTTGTTGATGGAAAAATGAGGAAAAGGACCCATGAGATCACTATGGACAAGCTCCAAGGTAGAGGAGGCCCTCCAAGCCTTCACTTTCTCAAAATTTTCTTGAGGATGTTTTCTAAGAAAGAATCCTTGACAAACTCCTTAAGAAAAGTGTATATCTAGCAAGCCTTTGACCATTCCCTTTTGTTGAATTGTTGTATGAACTTGAAATTTAGATGACCAAATCTCTCGTTCCAAATTCTACTATCATCATTAACATAAGTCAGTATTAATGTGGAATCAGAATCAACAATAAAATTAGAGAAGGTATACAAATGAGATTTGTGATTTACCTCACCAACAACAATCTTGGAGTTGTCACACATGTCATATATGGTCACAAAATTAAGTATTAATTCCACCCTTTTCCTTGAGCTTGGATCTGCTATCTGATAAACAAAGAATATATTCACGAATATTTTTGGAACATGCAATATGTTCTCAAAACTTTCGCGTGGGATCTCTAGTCTACCTTATCATGTGACCTCTACTGGAGTATCATCACACATGAGGATGGGAGGACCCATGCATGTAGTAATAGAAGATAAAAAATATTATGAGGCAGACATATGATGGGATGTACCTGAATATATGATCCATGCATCATGAGAATAATTAATATCAATTAAAGCATGATAATTACCTCTTTTGTCTGGTGGTTGGTCTTCCAATTTCTTCTTGGCATTCTCGAGAATGTAGTCCCAAAGATTGTTATTTTGAAGTTCTTGTTCCATTAGGGTTATAGTATTCTTCATGCACAATGATTCAATATGGTAGCCATGATTGTAGTAACCACACTTTGACTTCACTTTCTTTCCCTTTCGACCTTTTGAGCTAGAGGAATCATAAAACTTGCTTTCCTTTCTTTGCTCGATATTATTCTTTCCCTTTCCTTTCTACTCAGCCTTTATATTGGATTTGTTTCCCTCATGTATAATAAGTGCATGCACCTTGGAACCCTTGATTTTCCCCATTTTTATGATCTTATCTTTCTCATGTGTCGAGGACTCAATAAACTTCTCCAATGTTGGAATCACCCACGTTGCTCCTAAAGTGTACCTCACTGTATGAAAGGTCGAAACAAATACTACATACTCTCAACCATGTTTTGACAAAATAGAAAGAAACAAATGCTTTTCTTCCTTGTATTTGTCAACACCACATCCATTAAGGTAAAAAAGAAGGGATTTGGACTTCGTAAATAAGTCCTAAATATTATCAAAGCTTCTCGAATCCAAATAATTCAACTCTACCTAAAGTATGTGGTCTCTCGTCTTGTATTTATTTCCAAAGAGACCTTCCAATTTGTTCCAAATATCATTTGGAGTAGTACAAGCATCAATATCAAACAAAATCTATGGGGACATTGACATGCAAATAAGACCGTAAGCCTCACCCATGCATTTAAAGTACATGGATTTCTCGATAGCTAAGTTTGGATCAACCTCTGTATCCATTTTTATTCTGTACAAACCTCCACTTCTAAGTAGATGTATAATCTTTAGCTTCCACTTGAAATAATTGTATGCCATGATAAGAACTACCAACATAAACTCCATTATTTATGTCTGCATCAATGTCGTGAACTTGCAAATAAAGTGCTAATGCACATTCATCCTAGCAACCCAAGGCTCTGATACCATGTGAAAGAAATCAATGTTTCTCCTCACAATATCTGATACCATGTGAATTTTCGATGAAACCTATAACAAAGAACCTATCTAGAGAAAATACACAAAGCTTGCAAAACGAATTAGAGAGAAATAGACAAGAATGAAGGAAAAAAATAAGAATAGCATTACATTGCTTGAATGAATAATGTGTAATACACCCAATATATATAGCCCAATGGATAAGATAATGTGCCATATATAGATTCATATCTAAGTAAATGTTCTATAGTAGTGTTCTAGAGATATCTAGACACTCACTGACAGAAACGAGATTCATCTACCACCAATTCCTAGTTAGTTGGTCCATACAATCAATAGTTAACAGAGTCACACATGTGATGGTGAGAGAAATTTATGCATAGTCATGATATGTTCCCTCCTGGCTGCATGCATGTGATATGCGCCCTCATGGTGAGTAAACCATGTGAATCATGCAACACTTGCCTCTAATAGTATAATTGAAGTGTAAATGTCTGAGAACTAAAGAGAGAAGGTATCCTATTTTTTAGGAAGATGCCCTATTTTAGTGGAGGCACCCTATTTTAGTGAGGAATATTCTCTTGAGGTAATATTCCATCTCTAGACAGTGCCATCACCCTTAGAGAAATCATTATTTGTGGATTGCAAATGAAGCATACAATATTATTGTTAGAGTTGAAGAAAAGCTTCATAGAAGATACCATAGTGCTTGAGGAAGAGGTCATGTGGGCTCTGGGAGAATTCAAAAACATACCATAAATGATGATAAAGAAAGAAATAATAGTCAAATCTATAGATAAGGTAACAATGGTGGTTCAGGCAAAGGTTTTGATAAAGAAAGAGGAGGTACGTATGTTCCTAGATGTTTCAAGTGTGGGAAATGAGGGCACAATATGGAAGAATGTCCTGAGAATCAAAATTATAGAACAAACGATGCAATGACACATATGGTTTCGGTAGAGAAGTTTTATGGAAACAATATTGCATAAATTCACCAAGTCCAAGGAGAAATTGTTATGTTCAAAAGGGTGTTGCTCAAGCCGAAGAAGATAGTTGTTTAAGAACCCATGTGAAGGAAGAATATATTCAATACGAAGTGTAAGATACAAGATAAGTATTGTAATATGATTATTTATGGAGGAAGCACTGGAAATTTAGTGTCTCTAGAAGTGGTATAGAAGTGAAATCTGAAATGGAAATGTCTTCCTAGTGAATATAGAGTTTTCTAGCTACATAAAGGACATCAAGTTATCGTTTCTCAATAGTGCTTGCTGAATTTTCAAATGGGAGGATATGAAGATAAAATTTTGTGTGATGTTGTTGCCATGGATGCTTGTCATGTATTTCTAGAAAGACCTTGGTTGTATGACATGATAGTATTTCATGATGAGATGAAGAATAGTTATCAATTTGAGAAGGAGGAAGACAATTCATATTACATCCAAGAATTGATGAGAATGATGGAGATAACAATAGCAACATGATTATTCTTTATTCAGTTAAATAATTATTGGAAGGAATGAAGAGTTCAAAGTGTTAGCTTGCAATTTTTCCAAAGATGGTTCAAGATTAGGTATCACTAGATCAAAATTAGAAAAGGATATGAATGAAAGACAACATTCAAGACAAAAGAAGCATTGTATGAGTGTTTGGTTATTCCATTTTGGTTTATGAATGAGGTATTGAAACCATTCCTAAGTAAACTTGATTTTTTTTACCTTAATAATATTCTAATTTTTAGCAAGGCAAAAGAGGATCATTTGAGGGATTTGCAACAAGTGGAGAATCTGCTAATAAATTTGAAGACATGTACCTTCATGAAAGAGAATTTAGTATATTTTGAATTTGTGGTTTTTGAATAAGGTATGAAGATGGATCCAGAGAAGATAAGGGATGTACTTGAATGTTCTATTCCCTATAGTACCTTTGATGTTAGAAGTTTCCATGGATTGGAAAGATTTTATAGGAAATAAATTATAAATTTCAATGGTATATGTGAAACACTGACTAAGTGCATGAAGAAGAAATTTTTTTAGTTGAACAATGGTAGCTGAAAAAATCTTTGAAATGTTGAAGAAGAAGGCCACTGAACAACTAGTATCGACCTTACCAGATTCCAACAAAGTTTACTAGGTGGATTGTGATGTGAGTGGATCAACAATTGGACAAGTATTAAGTTAAGAAGGCAAGCATATTGCTTTATTTAGTGAGAATTTAATTGAAACAAAAGGAAGTACTTTGTTTATGATCCATAATTCTATGTTATAATTCAAGCATTGAAGAATTGGAGACATTATTTATTACCTAAGGAGTTTGTGTTGTATATTAGTCACCAATCACTTATCCGTATTAACAATTAAGGGAAGTTGAATCAGAAACATATGAAATGGGTAGAATCATTGCAAAGTTATTCATTTGTTTTGAAGGATAAATAAATAAAAAAAGTCAATCTAATTTGTTGATGCATTGACCAGGAGAGTGTTTTTTTTTAGTACAATAGCTATTGAGATTGTGTATTTAGATAGTATAAAAGTTTTGCATGAGGAAGATGTTGATTTTGCAAAGGTTTGGAATGGTTGTAAAGAACCATCGACTATGGACCATAGTCCATACTTGGAATTTTTAATTCAAGAATAATAAATTGCGCATACAAAGAGGCTCCATGGGAGAGAATCTCATTAGAGAGCTAAAGAGTGGAGGATTGAGTGGTCATTTTAACAACAACAAAACTACAACTTTGGTGGAAGAAATATGTTTTTGGCCAAGAATGTCCTTGATATCAAAAGAAGACATTTTTGAAATTTTACAAGTTCATTCTACATCCCTCAGTCTTAGCCTCATCATGCATTTTTTGGATCAGAAATCCATTTCCGTATGCCTAAGTTATTCAAGATCTGGTCCAGATATCCAATTTTGAAGAATCTTTCTAACTATCATTTTCTTCTATCCTTTTTCGAATTTTGGCTAAGTATTCTCATCACTTATTTCTCTCACCTTTCACCTCTATCCATCTCAACACTTAACAATTTTTCTCCTTATGTCTCCACCCTCTCCACTCCCTTATCCCTTATCCTCCCATACTTAGCCACATTTAAATCTATGGCAGGGGGAAAACACCCATCACACTCCTTCACCCTACCCCTCACCTTCCTCACCCCTGCCCCCCCTATATACATTTATCCTCCCTCACTTTTGTTGTCTACATTTCTCTCCTTTCCCCCTAACTAGTCATCTCCTCATTGATTTTACGAGTTGGCGGACTCATCTCCTCACTTCCCTCACCTTCCTATCCCCGTGAACCCGCCATCCTCCTAAATCCATTGCCTAAACTTTAACTTCCCCCTTACATCACCCTACATCATCCTTATCCCTCCACCACCTACAAATTACCCCCACCCCCTCTCATTGTGGGTGGGTGGACACCAGTCATCCCTCACTTCCTTACTCACCTCACTCCCCAACCCATCCCCGCAACCGACAAACTACCCCCTCGACTTCCGCTACCCACAATTTTCCCTCCTCCCCTCTCATCCCATATTCCATACTTAGAAAAATTCTCAAAGCTATTATAAGGCATGAAAACCAATGAATGAGAATATGGAACATGGAAATGAATGAGGTCATGACACATGGCAACTCAACATTGGATACACGTGGCAACATACAATTTGTGAAATATGGTAGCATATTATTGGTTATATTTGGCATCTACTGAGTTTCTGAAACGTGAGATATGAATTGACTATGACTCAGTGATGACTCAGTGCTGACTGGGCATGAGGTGGACGATGACAGGGTTCCAAAAAATTATTATTTTATTAAACAAATTTCCAAGGTCTGAATCCTCCAAGCTCCATAATTTCTTCTCTTATTTGTTTCTTGCTAAGTGTATGAAACTCTTAGTATTGTATTCCATGAATATTTGTAATATCCCAATGAATGTGGGATAATATTTATGAATAAAAAGTCGAAATTTCAAAGCGAGAGAAATCAATTTGAAATCAAAGGCTGAGATTTCCCCAAGACATCAAATTGATGGTGGTTGAGTCACGATCTTGAAAAGGCCATAACTTGAGATCCGACTGTCAGAATCGTGAAAAAATTATACAGTTGGAAACGTATTTAGACGTAGAATATGGTGGTAGAGGTTTCAAGTATTGGAAGTTGATATATGTTTCTCAGAGATTAAAATACCAGTCAGCTACATTTTTAATGGGCTTGCATGGCGTGTTTGCGCAAACTTTATAAAATTGGAAATATAAGATGATGAAGATCACATCAAAAGTGATTTCCATGTCTAAAAATTTGATTATCATTACCATAAAATTAAAACACAGTCTTCCTATTTTAAATGGGAAATTAATTAAATTGTGAAAATAAAAGTTTATTTAAAAAAAATTATTAAAAAGGGAAAGGGACCCATTTTAGATATGTATATATTGATGATATAATTTCATTAATGAGGAATTAATGAGACACAAATTAAATGGAATGTTTCAAGAATAAAATTGTACGATGATTTCAAGAGAGGAAGAAAACCCTAACTACTCAAGTAGTTAGAAAATCTCTTCTTAAAAAGAGAAGAGAGGCTTCATCAAGGTTCCAATAATCAAAATTGTCAGAGGGGTAGGGAAAAGGATCAGAGGAAAAATATTGTACAACCATAAATGTATGGCCAAGCTTCTGATCAATGAAAATATATCTCCATCTTCTCCACTCTTTCTATTCTTCTACAACATTTCTCATAGCTTTATGCTTGAGTCTCAGAGTTGGGCACAAGGCTGAGTTGTTGAGTGTTTTTCTTGTATTCTTCCACAGACGTTTCTTATATGATCGTGGAGTATTTGAAACCACATACATGGCTATCAAATTTTTGGTAATGAAGAACATTTCTCATGAATAAACTCCACAAATAATTGCTTCGGGGTTGGTATTAATTGTATTTTGTAACTTTGAGTTTTAAGTATGAGATATTTGAGGTTGACCTATCAATTTTTCTTTTATTACTAATTGCAGTACTCTATTAAAATTATTTGAGATGATCAAATCATTCTCTCCCATTTCTCTTAAAGAAAATACGGATGCATTTATATGTGATTAAGAAGAGTGTGTGTGATGTTGACCACAATTTAATTCTGATGTTGAAGCCCTCCTTCAATTTTTTTCTTATTGTAAAAAGACTTTTGTTGCACATAAAGATCATATTGGGTTATTGAAGAACCATTTTCATATAAATCCAAGCAATAAATATTTGGGTTTTTCATAATAGCACTCTCCCTAATCCAAGATATTCAAAGATATACTTTTATCCAAATACGAGAGCCACCTCTCTAAAAATGAATGGGGACTAATGTCCTCATGAGGTTGTCGTTTCGGTCCTGACAGATTCAAGTGCCAAAATTTTTGGCGACCATACTAGGGTCCGATTTATTTTCAAGATATTTGAGGAACCAAAAATCTTCATGGCTCAAAGTTTCAAGAAGAATATTCAAGAAAATTGTTTCTTATTTTAAGCATGGCTCACTTTTTTTATAATTTCAAAAAGAAACAAGAAGCACCAAAGATTTGGGAGAATGAACTCCCTGGAAACTCCATTGAAAAAATTCAAAATGAAGGGTTTCATTCATGTCATAATGCTTCTTTATATTCTTCATCAATCCCATCAATGGCTTTTCAAGACTCAACAAAAGGGAGAAATACTCAAAGGAGGAGGCGATTTAATAATACCCCTTTAAATCTACCAAAAATAGACTTTCAAATTCCCAATATTCCTATTGAAATTTTTTCTACATTCTTTGGGGATGCTTCAAAAGATGCAGAGCAACACTTGATTAATTTTAAAGGTACATGTTATGATTTCAACCTCATTAAAGACAGTTTTACATGTATATTATTCCTACAAACTCTACGAGAGGATGCTCTTGAATCGTATAGTTCATTAATTCCTAACTCCATTACTAGCTGGGATGTGTTAGAATATTCATTTGCAGAAAGGTTCATCCCAAAGGTGCATTCATATGTTTGTTGATGTTTTAAATGTTGTTTCCCACCCATCCTCTCCCATATGGAATAAATATAATGAATTCATTGGGTTCGCGGGTTGGCGGACTCATCTCTTCACTTCCCTCACCTTCCTATCCCCATGAACCCACTATCCTCCTAGCTTCGTTGCCTACACTTTACCTTCCCCCTTACATCACCCTACATCATCCTTATCCATACACCACCTAAAATTTACCCCCTCGCCCTCTCATCGTGGGCGAGCGGACACCATTCATCCCTCACTTCCTTACTCACCTCACTCCTCAACCCACCAACCCGTCCCCGTAGCCTACAAACTACCCCCTCGACTTCCACTACCCACAATTGTCCCTCCTCCCCTCTCATCCCATCTCCCATACTTAGAAAAATTCTCAAAGATATTCCAAGGCATGAAAACCAACGTATGTGAATATGACACATGGCAATGAATGTGGTCATGACACATGGAAACTCAACATTGGAGACACGTGACAACATACAATTTGTGACATATGGCGGCATATTATTGGTTATATTTGGAATCTAATGAGTTTATGACATGTGGGATATGACTTGACAATGACTCGGTGATGACTAAATGTTGATAGGTCATGAGGTGGATGATGATGGGGTTCCAAAAAATTATTATTTTATTCAACAACTTTCCAAGGTTTGAATCCTCCAAGCTCCATAATTTCTTCTCTTCTTTGTTTCTTGCTAAGTCTACGAAATACTTAGTATTGTATACCATGAAGATTTGTAATATCCAAATGAATGTGGGATAATATTTATGAATAAAAAGTCGAAATGTCAAAGAGGGATAAATGAATTTGAAATCAAAGGCTCAGATTGCCCCAAGACATCAGATCGACGATGGCTAAGTCACGATCTTGTAGAGGCCATAACTTGAGCTCCGGGTGTCAGAATCACGCAAACTTTATAAATTTGTAAATGTATTTCGACATATAAGATGGTGGTATAGGTTTCAAGTGCTGAAAGTTGATATATTTGTCTTAGAAATTAAAATATCAATCAGCTTCATTTTTAATGGGCCTGCGTGACAACTCAATTTCACGAGCTCATATCTTGAGATCTGAGTGACATATTTGCCAAAAATTCATATCATTGGAAATATGAGATGATTAATATTACATTAGAAGTGATTTCCATGGCTAAAAATTGTACTATCATTCCCATAAAATTAAAACATAGTCCTCCTATTTTAAATGGGAAATTGATTAAATTGTGAAAATAAAAGTTTATTTAAAAAAAATTATTAAAAAGGGAAAGGGACCCATTTTAGATATGTATATATTGATTATATAATTTCATTAATGAGGAATTAATGAGGCACTAATTAAATGGAATGTTTCAAGAAGAAACTTGTGTGGGAATTTGAAGAGAGCAAGAAAACCCTAATTACTCAAGTAGTTAGAAAATATCTTCTTAAAAAGAGACGAGAGGTTTCATAAAGGTTCCAATACTCATAATTGTAAGAGAGGCAGGGCAAAGGATCAGATGAAGAAGAGTGTACAACCATGAATGTATAGCCAAGCTTCTGATCAATGAAAAGAGATCTCCATCTTCTCCATTCTTTCTATTCTTCTACACCATTTCTCATAGCTTTATGCTTGAGTCTCAGAGTTGGGCACAAGGCTGAGTTGTTGAGTGTTTTTCTTGTATTATTCTACGAAATTTTCTTGTATGATCAAGGAGCATTTGCAGCCACATACATGGCTGTAATTTTTTTGTTAATGAAGAGCATTTATTATGAATAAACCCCACAAAGAATTGTTTCAGGGTTGATCTTAATTGTATCTTGTAATTTTGAGTTTTAAGTATGAGATATTTGAGGTTGAACTATCAATTTATCTTTTATTACTAATTGCGGTACTCTATTAAAATTCTTTGAGATGATCAAACCATTCTCTCCTATTTCTCATGAAGAAGATATTGATGCATTTATATACGATTAAGAAGATTGTGTGTGATGTTGATCACAATTTAATTCTGATGTTGAAGCCCTCCTTCAATTTTTTCCTATTGTAAAAATACTTTTGTTGCACATAAAGATCATATTGGGTTTTTGAAGAACCATTTTTATATAAATTCAAGCAATAAATATTTGGGGTTTGTTGCCTAGCACTCTCCCTAATCCAAGATATTCAAAGATATATCTTTTATCCAAAGAGGAGAACCACCTCTCTAAAAACGAAGGGGAGATAATTTCCTCATGAGGTTGTCATTTCGGTTATGATGGATTCAAGCATCAAAATAATGTTGGTTGAAGGTTCTAGGATATGTCGATGCACAAAAGGAAGGAGTCAAAATACAAGTTTGATACACCATTACTTGTACTAGAGAATGTAGGTTTTATGTAACAACCTGAAAGGATTTAAAAACTACAGTAAATCTATATCTTTGTTTCAATCATGATAGAGAACTTCTTTCTTTCTAGTTGCAATATTTAACAACAAAATTTAAACATCACATAATATATCTATAAATTCTATAACTTGAATTACTTGAATTTAGTGTAAAATAATAATAATTGCATAATTACCTCTTGAAGAAGAAGGTTTTCTTGCTAAAACTGCTTGCATGAAAGTTCCTGAAACTGTCTTCCTGAAATTGTGTCCTCCCATACAACTAGGAACATAGCCTCTCCATCTCCCTAGCTCCAAGAAATTAGATTCCCTGGCCCCTGAGCCCAAAATCCCAGCAACTAGTCCACTAGCACAAAACTCTCTCCAATTTCTCTCCAATTCTCGTTCTCGAACCTCTGTCCTTTCCTCCCTCGATCCCCCCTCTCAAATGCACCCAACCTCCTTCCTTATTCCCCTCCATCCAGCTACTCCCTTCCCCCTCATAAATATTATATCTGCCTTATATTGTCATTAATTCTTTACCCACCCTTAATAAAATAAAATAATAATTCTTTTGATGGTGGCATTACTGAATTTAAAAGGGTAATATTAAATTCCATTGACTCAATTATTAATTGAATTAATTTAAACTAAATTAATCATAATAATTAAAGTAATTAAATGGGTGTTACATACACCCACCCTTCAAGAAACTTCGTCCTGAAGTTATAATAACTTACAAAACAAGGATAGCAATACCATGATTCATATATCTCAATCAGATATGCACATCATCAACTTAAACATTCATACATACTAGTATACATGTGCAAGGCATGTATGCGTAGCTAGCACATACAGGAATCACATGTGTACTAATGAAAATAATTATCACATCTAATGCAATTCTTGTATGCTTCCAATCTAGTCAGCAATGTTATTCATTTCATAAAGAATAGTAAACCATTTAAAATATTTTCAGAATCCTTCCATTACATTAATTCAACACAAGTGACATTCACTTAGATAATTGTATTTTAGTTAAGAAAATTTACAAAAAAAAAAAAAATGAAGTAGTTCTGCTATAATATTAAAACTCCGCTCACTCTCAACTACTTCTAATCATCCTTCCTCCCTAACCTATTTCCATCTTCCATCCCTATCCTTCCTCTATTGGACTATCCTAGAGAGTCAACTATATTGACCTAACTCCAAATAGAGCATGTAAGCGTAAGTGTCAACTACCTTGACCAAGCTTCCCCAACAGGTGACTGGCAGTCATCATCATATGTCTAGGGGAGCATTATATAACACCATTCTTCCATGACTCCAGGTTTCATAGGATACATGGTGGGAAATGCCTCCACCCCTCCTAATAGAACTAGGGTCAACACCCTATCATGGACTATACAATGGAACTATTTTGCTAGGATTTTGTCATTGTATATTCAGTTTCAGGCAGGTTCGCTACCTGAAAAACCTACACTTTCCCACATATCATAGCAATGCATTTGAACCAAGAGAATTCCACATACAAAGATTCATACCATTTTATTTCTCGGTTTATGTTCATGACATTAACCCTTTATTATCATTATCCTTTCGCTATTTCATAGCCCATCAACCTATAGATTAGTTATAATGCAAACTCATACATATCCATACATTGTTATCATGTAAATGCATTTAATCATATCATTAATTCGGTATCCACGTACCAAAAATTTTAAACCTCAAATATTTCAAGCTATAAATAGGTTGCATAATATCCATCATAATTCAAATAACAATAAACATTCATAGAATTGGCATTCACACATGTCCATATGTCTAAAATTTTAAGTGTATCCTTAATAGTTTCACAATTAATAAGCACATAAGATACGATTAGGCCATAAGTATTCTAGTTGTCTAAGTCAAAATGTGGCATTACATACACCCAACCTTCGGGAAACATATTCCCAAGGTGGTCAAAAAAAGTGAGGGATGATCTCGTCATAAGGTCTCTGCATCCTCCCAAGTAACGAATCCTAGGCTATACTTGTCCCATTGGACCTTAACTTGGTCTACCAGATGATTCCTAAGCTTTCAAACCCTACGGCCCAATATGTGTAATGGTTCTACCATGATGGTTCCCACGTCTAAGACCTCCAATTTCTTCCAATTTAGTTTGTGAGATTCGTCAACAACATAATGACATAGAATAGATACATGAAAAACATTATGAGTTTTATGCAAGTTGGATGGAAGTACGAGGCAATAGGCAATGGGTCCAATTCTCTCTTCGATTTTGAACGGTCCTATAAATCAAGGTGATAAATTTTTCCCTTTTCCAAACCTAATGTTACTATTATTAGGCCTGATACGAATGAAAATGTGATCTCCCACTTTATAACTTCGATCAGTCCTATGTGCATCAACATAATTTTTTTGTCTATCATGTGCTTCCTTTAGTCATTGTCTAATCTGAATCACATGTTCCTCCATCTCTTGAATAAATTTTGGCCCTACTATCACTCAGTCTTCTAACCTTTCCCAATTTAACAGTGTCATGCATGGCCTTCCATACAAAGATTCATAGGGCGACATTCGAATTGAGTTGTGAAAATTGTTATTGTAGGAGAAATATACCAAAGGTAGGTACTTCTCCCAATGGGTTTTATTATCCATAACATACATCCTGAGCATGTATCCATAACCTGATTTACTCTCTCAGTTTTCCCATCTATTTTGGGATGATATGTTGTCCTCAATTTCAACTGAGTTCCCAACGCTGACTGCAAACTTGTCCAAAACCTAGATGTAAACCGAGAGTCCCTATCTGAAATGATATTCTTGGGTAATCCATGCAGAAAGATGACTTCACTTATAAAAACATGTTCCACATCAGTGACATCGTAAGTGTCTCTAACTAGAATAAAATTATCACTCTTGGTCAATTTATCAACTATAACAAGAATGGCATTGTTCCTTAGTGATGTGAATGGAAATCCCACAACGAAATCCATAGAAATGACTTCCCACTTGGACATAGGAACATCATGCATTTGTAGGAGACCTTCCGGGTGGTGATGATCAACCTTCACTTGCTAACACTCAAGGCACTTAGCGACGAAATGGATTACATAATGCTTCATGCCTAACCAAAAGAAAATATTATTTATGTCTGTGTACATTTTCTTCACACCTATATGCACATAGTAAAGTGCTCTATGAGATTCCTTGAGTAATATGCTTTGAATATTCCCACCCTCGAGGATGTACATCCTTCCCTGATATCTCAACAATCCATCTGCTTCAAGGCTATATCCTTCATACCTGGGTTCTAACTGCCTCTCACTCTGGATGGATGAAGTAACCTTTAAATACCAACATCTCCAAGAAGTTTCCCCAACACTTGCTCCCTCAGATTAACCTTTAAGGGCACCAAGGAGAAGACATGTGGTCTCCTGCTTAGGGCATCTGCAACCAGATTATCATTTCCTTTGATGTATGAAATTCCAAAATCATACTCATAAATAAACTCACTCCATCGCCTTTGCCTGACATTGAGATCCCTTTGAGTGAACAGATGATTTAAGATTTCATGGTCTATTTTGAACTCAAAGCTTCACCCCACTAGATAATTCATCCAAAGCTTTAGAGATAGCACTACATCTGCCAACTCTAAATCATGTGTAGCATAAAGCTCCTCATGTTGCTTCAACTTTCTTCATGCATATTCTATCACTCCCCCATCTTGCATTAGCACGACCCCCAATCCTTGCTTCGAGGAATCTGTGCATACCATGAAGTCTTTTTCCATATCTGGTGTTGACACTCAGAACTAAAATGGGTTGCAGCAAATCAATCCTGAGGCAACCTCGAACCACTTTGGATTAGAAGCTGCCCTCTTCCAACCCAAGAGGGATCTCTCGAAAAATGTCACAAAATGATTTTGAATAAGTTTGAAAAAGGTGGGCAGATTTATGGGTAAATGATGGTCTTGGATTTTTGGAGTTGGGGGGTTAAGCCAGGGAAATGGTCCATTGGGCATGGAGTCAAATGAAAACCGAGAAAAAGAGACAATAGCAGAGATCAAATAACTTGCGGAAAGTGAGGCAAAGTAAGTCTATCTTTCATCGCTTTGATAAATCATGATGCGGTAGCGGAAAGAAAAAGGAAAGGCCGACTTAGCAAAGGATATATGCAGAGTTCTGAAAATGCAGATTGGTCTTACACAGCTGATAGCTGGTGCAGAGGAAAGGCAATAAAAAATTACAGAAAACCCAAATCCTTTCGTTATAGTAGTGGTCGTACTAAAGTATAACGAAGGCCATCGGTTAGAAGAAAACAAAATGTAATGCAGACGTGATGGATTAAGGAAGACATAAAGATATGGTAAAGATAATTTCAGCTGCGAGTAAGGAACACATAAATGAAATCCAAACAGTTTTAACACAGCTGAAAGAGAAGAAAAACATGCTGAAAGAAATCGACCATGATGAATCTCACAGTCGCAAATAACAGATTTTCTTTATTACTCCATTAATGGTTTACAAAAAAACTCAGTCATTACAAATGAAACCCTCTTGATAGAGGTTTCCCCCCAGTGCTGCGCTCATGCGCCCCCCTTGCTGTTAACTACATCGGTCTTTTTAAAAGGAAAAATAAAAACTCTTTGTGTTCTAGGAATCTGAAACGTTTTGTCTTCTGGACTCGGCGACTGCCAGATGTTCTGCAGTTACAAACATTGGTGTGTGTTGGCAAAAACTCGTTCAGGTATAGAGTAAATGAATTAATAAAAAATCTCTAATGGATGTAAATTGATTTCCTCTTCATCTGCACTTATCTCTATCTCTTTAATATCGATGCCTTTGCCTAAACTTGATGCAACTTTACCCCCAATGCATATCAGAAAGTTGTTGTTTATGTCCCTTCTTTTGCGTGCTTTAAATTAACACCAGGTCTCAGGAAGTTTGTGAATCTGGTTGCTAGTTGTTGTTGCTCCAATGAACATGGAGTTCCCGTGCCAAATAAAAAATGATGGGATGGAATGCAACAAATTA
>JZKD02S2194808.1:290137-324211 GCA_000966675.3 Picea glauca
TGTGAGGAAATTAACACTCACGGGACTAAAATTGAACTTGCCATCAACTTTAGACATGTAAACCAGAATTGGCTATATAAGAAAATTTACACATGCTCAAAACATGATCATTTTTACAAAAAATGCCTGTGAAATTGATTGTTGACGATCTAATTCACCACCCATCTGTTGACCAAAACAATTTCTTAAACCTCAAAGATGGTTTTGAACCAAAAGGAAGGGTGTTCAGTCCAAATGAACGTAGCGGCATCCAGGGAGTGGCTTTATCCAGCACCAGAAATCTAGTAGAATTTACTAGAAACATGTCTTGTTGGCTAAGGTGGAACGTTTTAGGAGGATTCATGAATATAATAATCGATGACCTCGGTCCAGCTAAGGTTCTCTTGAACAGATAATTGGTTCAACTTGTAGCACCTAAAAAATTGTTGCGAGAGCAACATAACCGGAATCAAACCACCACCATGTACTGCAAAGCCTCAAATACGTCTCAGATACTCGAAACGAGCATATAGTAGAAGGAACATGAATAATTAAATTAGATGAAAAGGGAAGCTGAAAAGGGCAGCCTAGACTCTCTGCTGAAAAAAATCCATGATCATTTTCAAACACATTAGGATGGAAATAATGAGTAGAGAAAATATTTAATATCTGTTACAACATCTAGCACTTGTATAATTTTCACATTGGTTATTAACCTCTTAAGCTCATTAAATGCAATATTGCATTCCTTTGTTCATTCATACCTGACCCCCTTGCATTGCAAGGTGGTGATGGGTTTCACTATCTTAGAGAACCCTTCCACAACCCTTCGATAATAACCAGCCAACCCCATGAAGCTTCTCACCTCATGAGAATTTTTTGGCACTAGCCAATCCATAATGGCCTTCACCTTTTCTGGGTCCATAGAAATTCCCTCACCTTAAATGATATGACCTAAATAGTGAATCTCTTTCTGAAAAAAAAACACTTCGACAAATTGCCATACAACTTGTTCTCTCTAAGAAATGACAAGAACACTCGCAAGTGTTCCTCGTGTTCTCTTTATTTCTTGGAATAGATGAGGATATCATCAAGAAAGACCTGTACAAAGTGGTCTAAGTACTTTCATAATACACCATTCATGAGGCTCATGAATATTGTTGGTGCATTGGTCAAACCAAAAGGTATTGTTGGTTGTGGAGTGTGATTATCTTCCTATTTCATACGTATTTGTTTTCAGTTGTGTTTATACCCCATGAAGACTGTACACCCCTCCATGCGAGGGGGGGGCTTTCCCCCCCTACGAGGTTTAGGGGCAAGCGGTCCCCCGGTGGGGGTTGGGGGGCGAAGCCCCTCAAGGAAAAATTGCCTTGTAAATGTATATTGTAATTTCATAGTAAATATGGATCATTCATTATAAGGTCGCAAATATGACAGTATAAGTTATGTTTGGGTTTTTTTTCCCTAGAAGGCAACCCTCTTTTATAAGGGAAATGTATTGTGGTTGTGTATCATTGCAAATATTATATTCTGAGAGAGGAGAATGTGAGAGAAAGAAGAGGAAGTTACAACGGGTGTGTTGTAGGTTGTATCCATTCCTTTTATGGATAATAAAAAGGAAGGACCTATAAATTTCTCTGATGAACGTAGCCCACACTGGGTGAACCACGTATATATGTGTATCTATTGTATTGTGTATCTTCTGTGTTTTATTTTTGCATTTGTTTTTATTTATTGCTCCATGATCTTGTTTTTCTAACAACTGGTATCAGAGAGAAAGGTAACTAGCATGAAAAGAGGGTTCCTGGTTCAAGTGGGAACAATGACAGAAGATGGAAAGTTTAGGGTCGAGAAATTTAACGGCAAAAAATACCAATTATGGAATATGAAGATGGAAGATTTTTATATCAGAAGGATCTATTCCTACCATTGGGTGGAATAGCAAAGAAGTCAACAGCCATGAAGACAAATAATGGGAGGTTCTTGACAAAAGAGCACTAGAAACAATATGGTTGAGCCTGGAAACATTGGTGGCTTTCAATATTTCGAAAGAAAATACAATGAAGGAGTTGATGGACGCATTAGCTAAACTATATGAAAAACCCTCGACATCCAATAAGGTATTTATAATGAAGAGATTATTTAATATGAATCTGTCATAAGGTGGGTCTATTGCAGATCATTTAAATGAATTTAATATGGTTACTAATAAGCTAAGTTGTGTAAAAGTGGACTTTGATGATGAGGTCAGGGATCTTCTAATATTGTGCTCATTGCCAGAAAGCTTGAACGAATTGATCATGGTTGTAAGCAACTCTGTCTCTGGTTCAAACACTTTAAAATTTGATGATGTTGTTGGTGTTATCCTTAGCAAGGAAATGCAACATAAAAGCATAGGTGAGACATCAGGTACTGTGTTAAACATGGAGAACAGGGGAACACAAAATGATAGAGGAAAGGGCTCAGGGAACCAAAAGAATTATAGGAAGGGCAGATCCAAATCCAGAATGGGAAAAATAGAGTGTTGGAATTGTGGGAAGAAAGGACATCTTAAGAAAGACTACAGAGCTCCAAAGAAACAAAGAGATGGAAAACAAGAGAAAAATCAGGAAGCAAATGTAGCATGTGATGTGTTACAAGATACTTTGATTCTTTCTGTAGATAATATTTCTGAGTCTTAGGTAGTATATTCAGGGTCTTCATTTCATGCCACAAAATAAAGGTATAGATTTTGATGAAATATTTTCTCCTGTTGTTAAAATGACTTCAATTAGGACTATTTTAAGTCTTGTGGCAGTAGAATATTTTCATCTTGAACAGTTAGATGTAAAAACAACCTTTCTCCATGGGGATTTGGAGGAAGAGATTTATATGCAACAACGACAAGGGTATGAGGTCAAAGGGAAGGAGAATTTGGTATGTAGGTTGAACAAGATCTTGTATGGCCTAAAGAAAGCTATAAGACAATGGTATTTGAAGTTTGACATGTTTATTACAAAACCAGGTTATAGTAGATGTCATTCAAATCACTGTGTTTATTTTAAAAGGATGGAAAATGGAAGCTTATATATTATCTTGCTATTGTATGTAGATGACATGCTTGTTTTAGGGTCTAATATGCAAGATATAAATGTGCTCAATAAGAAATTAGCCAATTCATTTGTGATGAAGGATTTGGGTGCTGCGAAGAAAATCCTTGGTATGAGAATAACAAGAGACAGGAAAAATTGCAAATTGACATTGTCTCAGGGTGTGTACATAGAGAAGGTGTCGAAGAGGTCTAAAATGAAGAATACAAAACCAGTTAGTACACCTTTATCTAGTCATTTCAAATTAACTAAGGAAATGTGTCCCAAGACACATGAGGAGATATAATACATGTCTAGGGTCCCTTATTCATCAAAAGTTGGCAACTTGTTGTATGCGACAGTTTGCACAAGACCATATATTTCACATACAGTGGGAGTTGTGAGCAGGTATATGAACAATCCAGGTAAAGAACATTGGGAGGTAGTAAAATGGATTCTCAGGTATTTGAAAGGTATTTCTACTCATGCATTATGATTTGGAAGTTCAGACACTTTTCTACAGGGATATATTGATTTAGATATGTTTAGTGATAAAGATAGCAGGAGGAGAACCACAGGGTATGTTTTTATTGTAGGTGGAACAACAACAAGTTAGATTTTGAAACTGCAAAAGGTTGTTGCACTTTCAACAATAGAGGAAGTGTATGTTGTTGCTACAGAGGCTAGTAAAGAGATGATTTGGTTACAGAGGTTTATGGAGGAATTGAGAAAGAAGCAAGAGAATAACAGATTGTATTGTGACAGCAAGAGTGCCTTTAATATTGCAAAGAACATAGCCTTCCATTCGAAGACTAAGCATATACATCTCAGGTACCATTTCATATGATCTGTCTTGGAAGATGGAAATTTGAAGTTGGAAAAGATACACTCTAGCCAAAATCCTCTAGACATCTTAACAAAGGGAGTGACCAAGGCGAAAATGAGTTCATGCTTAGTTTTAGTTGTTCTTTAAGCATGAAGTTGAAGATGAGAATTTTTCCAGGCCCAAGGTGGAGTATAGTCCAGCAGGTACAATAGCAGTGGAGTTGTTGTGATCAGTCTCCAAGTGGGAGATTGTTGGTTCTGGAGCCTAGTTATCTTCCTGTTTCATAGGTATTTGTTTTCAGTTGTGTTTATACCCCATGAAGAATGTACACCCCAGAACATTGTACACCCCTCCATGTGGGGGGCTTGCAGGCCCGCGAAGGAAAAAATTTCCTTGTAAATGTATATTGTAATTTCATAGTAAATCTGGACCGTTCATTATAAGGTCATAGATCTGACGATAGAATTTATGTTAGGGTTTTTTTTTTCCTAGAAGGCAACTCTCTTTTATGAGGGAAATGTAGTGTGTTTGTGTATCATTGCGAATATTGTATTCTGAGAGAGGATATTGTGAGATAAAGAAGAGGAAGTTACAGCGGGTGTGTTGTAGGTTGTTTTTGGTTGTTTATTTGAGTTCTACCTTTAACATGATTGACCCAGGTTCAGGTCTGCTTGGGATCCAACAAAGCCTCTAAAACTATCGGCCCTCCTGGTGAACTAGAAGGCAATGCAATACACAAAGTGCACTACGCAGTCTCACCCGAGATATTTCTATGAGTGGTTGCAACGCTCATGTGCTTGCACCCTAGGAATGAATGGGGATATGAGATTGTACTATGTGATCTTCAGTCCATTACTATATCATTTGTCTTATTTTAGTTATTTTGGCATTCCTTATACATGCATGTAAATCAACAAGTCTAACTACTTCATCAAGAAATTCATCTAATATCTAACCATTGACAGCAAAGACATGAACAATAATCATTCCACACAACACATGATTTACCATGGTTCACCCCCTCTTGGGGTACGTCCACAAAGATTTGGCTCTTCATCTCTTTTATTATGGTTCTGTCATATATGGCGTTGTGTGCACTACAAATCCGTTCATACATTCATAAAACAGACTCCTTGACCTTTACGAGGCTGACTAGAACACACCAGGCTCCTCAGACTGAGATCTAACCCTCAAGGTCTAGTTACTACTCTCTCCTACAACTCAACATCTTACAAAAAGGTATCAGATTACAGTCATGTTACCGACCGGTTACTCTATCTTACGCAAGTAACACATAACAAAAACAACAACCACACCGAACCCCCCACTAGACCTCCTCAATGTCTATTTATATCTATTCTTGGCTCATCAACTGTTACATTCTCTTACCAAAACCCTAACCTAGTTAGGTCTTCTTCCATACTAGCCTTGCGTGCTTTTATCCTCTACATGTGTGTTTTCGTTCATTGCTTTTCTTGCAAGTTGTCTTTCTTTCCCTTATTCTTGCATGCACACCTCTCATTCTTTTCTGCCAACTATATTTCCTCCACGTCGTGCCTCTTCGCCCAAAATGGGCCTGCTCTCAACAGGCCCCCAACAATGACATCGTGACTCATCCCAAGTCACTACCTGACTTATGCAACTGTTACTACTTGCTTCCTGCTTCAGATACTACCTGTTGCAGTGCGTCATACATTTTCGTTATCCGTTGGCACTACTGTTGAGCCTGACTGCTCTTGTCGACCATAGCGGTGAGCACCTTCTCTGTGATAGGAAAATGTAGTATCTCTCCTCCTTCGGATCCGATCTGCTCAATGATTTTCTTAGCTGCATCACTCTCCATGACCAGTGTCTTCACCTTTTCTTGCAGGGGATCCAACAACGCATGTCTTGTTGTCTTCTGTGCTCACAGCGCTTTCTCTTCCAACTGCAGGGCCTTCAACTCGGTGGTCATTTTTATCTTCTCCAGTAGTGATACTATTTTTTTTCATTACTTCACCTCCACCATTGTTGCGTGGAGTTGATTTTTCTTCTCTTGGAGTTCATGGAGGCTCCCATCCTATAGGAGGTGAGTCTAGAGCTGCGCGCTCTTCTCTAACAGCTCATTGATTGTTTGAATACTTTGGTCAATGCCCTTCGCAATTGTTGTTGCCTCCTGTTCTCGCTCCACTCTGACTTCTGAAGGAGTAGTGGGTGTGACACACTCCTCCAACTCTTTGATTTTCTCCTTATACTTTTGGATATTCTTCTCTATCCTGCAACTTCTCTTCCAACAACCCTGCCTCCTCGTTTGTGTTTTCAGGAATTTCTTGAAACAACATGTGGATTTGATGCTCCATATCTTCCACTTTTTGTTACGCTCACTCTTTCTGCTGTGCTTTCAGGTTTAGGGCTTCCTTCATCGATATATTCTTTTTCTAGGCTACCTGTAGGTTTTTTGTGTCCACTCTTGCTCTTGACTGAATCTCCTATGCAACACTCACCTGAAGTTTGTACAACACTTTTGTTGGAATCTTGGCCAATGCCACATCCAACGTATCGATGTATTTGAGGGGTTTTTGCATTGTTTCTTCATTAATGAACATCATCTCTGGCATGATGATGAAATTGGCACTCGGTTGTGCTGCAAAGTGCATTGTCATGGGCAATGGCACTCCTTCCTTAGCCTGTGTGGGTGTGTCGTTTGGTGCTTGTGTTGTCCCAATCCATAGCTGCTACAATGCAGCTTTGACTTCTTGCACATGGTCTGCAATTGAGGCCTTGTGCTTCTCCGCATTCTCCCAAACCTCATCCAGTCTCTCCTCGATTGTTGTCGCCACTAAATCCACATCATCTAGGGTTAGTGATATATGGACCTTTGGCTTGTGGGCATTTTCCTTCTTTCGACCTCCACTAGTGTGCTCCCTTGGCCACTTCTCCTGGGTGGTTGATGGCTCGGGACTAGTGGGCCTCTGGGTATCCCTTACAGTGGTTTTCCATGTTTCTCCGACCTCAAGAATCTCATGGGTTCATATCCCTTGTTCTTCCTCCTCAGGGATTTCTTGTGTCCTTGCACCTGTTTCTTCCGCCTCAGGGATTTCCTGTGTCCCTGCATCTGTTTCTTCCACGTGCACTTGTTCCGTTGAGTGTAGTGGTGGTTGTTCTGTGCACGGTGGAGCCTATGTAGCACCCTTTGGTGGTCTATTCTATGTGCATGGTCTCTTCTTGGCAGGGGTGCTTCCCCCCCTTGGCATTTCACACTCCTCTTTTTGATTCATTCCCCGTTGGTCCCTGTTTGGTGCGTTGGGGTTGGTCTTCCCTGTGTCTAAGTTTTTTATTTGGGTACTGCTGTTGGAATCTCCGACACCTTTCATTCCTCGGGCCACTCCTGGACCTCTCTTGGATTTCCTCCTGCGTGACATAGTAGTTGAGTTGTAGCCATTCCTTGTCTTTATCTCCCTTTTCTTTCATACAAAAGCTATGGTGCATTGGCCTGAAGTTGGAAAATTAACCAAAATCCTGGACAATCTCTGGCGTAATGCACCATGTATCCTCAATAAGGTCCTGCATCTCTGTGAAGTACCTCACAAAGATATCTGTGTTTGTATTCTTTCTCTTGTGGTCTGCGCTGCTATGTAGTGATATGTATCTTGTTGCACCACATTTTTTGGGTCTTTCCATATACTTGTTGTAGACAAATTATTTCCATCCAATAAGGCCAATGAGGATGAGTAACCACGAGTAGTGGAACTCAAATCCCTAGTTCTGTGTTTCCTTGAAATAGTCCAAGAATGAATTCAATAGCTATGGGGCCTAGGTCATCGAGATCCCCTTTGCACATTGTGTGGAAATGACGACCACACTGATTGATACTTCCTCTTTGTGGCACTTGCAAACCTTGTCATAGGATCGTTGATGTCACTGATCATGATTCCCTTGTTACCTCGCTCTACACCGTACTTGGCCTTGATCTCATCTAAGATGGCCTTGGATCTGGTTTTGTCCTCCAAATATTTCTTTGGCTTTCCCCATCTGTGGGTAGCCCCATGATTCCTACGATGAGGTCCACAGTGATAGGCACTGACCTATCCATCCATAATATTTTGGCGTGCACTCGTGCAAGAAGTTGCTTGACACAGGAATTGATATGATTTCCCCTCCAAAAGTGTGGGACATCCAGTAGATTCATGATGCCTTTGTTGTAAATCCTCAGGATCCACTGCGCTGGCTTGAGTACTGGCATGGCTAATGAGCATTCTCCCCTTCTTTCCAAATAGTTCTGGGATGCCAGGTATGGAAATTTAGTGACATTGACAACATCATGGTCGAAGTATTTGATGGCAGTCACTCCACCAACCATGTCATCATATACGTGCACTCCTCTCAGAATCTTTGGAAAAGCAAGGGTCCCTTCTACTTGTGGTTGTGACCCTCCCTATGCGTTGCTCTCAGCTTGTCCCTTCTTTTTGAATTATGGGGATGAGGCCCCCAACTTTGGTACACCTTCGTGTACTGATTCCTGTGATACCTATGGTTCATGGCTCAGTGGCACTAAACCCATGGCCTGATTGGTCTGTCATTTCCCTTGTCCCCTCGAAGTATCAGACTCCATTCTTTCAGGGTCCTCCTCCATCTGCCTGGACTACTGCGCACGGTTTTTCTCCTCCTCTACCGTTATTGAGTTTGTTTCATACTCTGGTATGTGCAGTTCATCCACATGAACCACTACAGGTGATGCTTGCTCACTTGCGTCTGTCATGTGAGTAGTATTGCATGTGTTCATGTCGGCCCTACCTGGCTCTCCAACTCAGGGTGGTGACATTGTGATAGGGTCTAGGCTTTAAATCTGTGAAATCAATGAATGCTCGATCAAATTTTCACTCCATCTCTCTTCCACTCAGATCTGCGTTCTCTCCTTATCAATTGAAACAATGACTTGCTTCTCCCCCCTTTTTTCAACTTTATAGAAAGATGACGGAGTGACAACTGTTCTGCACTAACAGTTGTCCATTTTCTAATTTTGGCGGCGTGGTATTGTTGTACATATTAACTATTGTCCTTTGTGTCTTATTTTCGGACTTTTCCTTTTTTCATCGTGCTACAGTATTTACCTTTGTGTACGGATTGTCACATTTTCCACCGCTGTGGCCAGCTGGTGCCTAATTTTCCCAACCGTCATTTTCCGAATTGTCATGTTGTCCGACCGTTGGGCCTTTTTCTGGCGCACTAGGATTTTTGGGCTAGCGGAGTCCTTGGATTCTATACCCTTTGCATCTAGCAAAGCATTATTATTTGGTTGCATTGACTCAATGACTTGTGCGTGGGAACTCTTTTCCTTCTCATTGCATTGATTTTCTTACCTGCGCGCATGGATTTCTGCACCTTTTTTTTTTTTTTATACTGCACAGATACTATCAAGTTATGGGTGGTCAACTGTCCTTATACAACTTCAGTTGACTCCCATTGATCATGCCCTTCAATTTTGTCCCTTCCAAATCCTTCAGTTGTATAGATCCTCCGTCTATGAAAGTCTTGACCTCATATGGTCCCAACCAGTGCATCTTGAACTTTCCTGGATGTTGAAAAAAATTGTTGTCATACAGTAAGACTAGGTCTCCTTCCTTGAAATTTTTTCTCTTGATATGTCAGTCATGCCAAGCTTTGTCCCTTGCTTTCTATACTTCTTGGTGGAATCCTTCTAGAATCCTATCTTCTTCCATGCTCATCAACTGAGTTAACCTTTCTTGTACTGTGCCTCGTTCTGTCATGTTTGTAATTGTTGCGACCCACAGACTTGGTACCAAGAATTCTAATGGCACCACTGCTTCTTTTCCATACACCAATATAAATGGTGTCTTCCCTATCATCTTCTTACATGTATTTCTATATGCCCATAATATTTTTGGTATCTTTGAATCCTAGTCACCCCTGTTAAAATTACAAATCTTGGTTAGGGTGTTCTCTAGAATCTTGTTGAAGGCTTTCACTGTTCCATTTGCCTGAGGATGGTATGGCATACTTTTCTAATGGTAGACCTCGAATTCTTTAGTCAGAGCTCTGATAGTGTTGTTGATAAAGTGAGTTCCTTGGTCACTCATCAGGATCCTTGGACAGCCAAATATGGTGAGCACATGTTCAAACAGGAAGTGTTTTGTTGTCTTTGCAATGCAATCTTTAATTGGTGTTGCCTCTAGCCATATTGAGAGGTATTATGTCACAGTGATGATGTATCATGCACCTGATCTTCTTGTGGGTGGGTGAATTACCCCAAGAATATCGATAGCCCATTTGTCAAACACTTGTAGAGTTACTTGTGGGTGTAAGGGCATCTCATCCCGTCTATTTGGTTTGCCAACCCTCTGAAAAACATTGCATTGTTGACAGTATTCCTTTGCATCTCCATGAATAGTTGTCCACCATAATCCTGCGTGGTAGCTTTTACTTCATAGTGTCCTCTCGCTATTCCCTCATGGGCTTCTACTAGTATCCTAGGCCTTTCATGTTCTAGCGTGCATCTTCTCAAGATGTTGTCTGCTCCCATTTTATATAAGTTCTTGGTGATCAATTGGTAGTCGACTGCTAAAACAAATAGGTTCTTCCTCTGTGTGGTGTTAAATTCTTGTGGCCCAGTCCCTATACTTAAATACTCAATAATGTCAGCAAAATAATCATCCGTGACCCGAATTGAAAATAATTGTGTGTCAGGGAAGGTATCCTCTAATTTTCTAAGATCCTCGCCATTAGTGACCCTTGAAAAGGGATCAGGTCATGCATTCAGCTTCCCTGTTTTCACTATGACTTCAAAGTCAAATTCTTGAAACAGTAGTAACCATCAACAGATTCTCCCCCCCCAACACTGGCTTGTTGACTAGGTACTTAAGGGATGAATGGTCTGTGAACATCTTAAAATTTTTTCCAAGTAGGTAATTCCTAAACTTTTGAAGTGCATATACCATTTCCAGTCCTTCTCTCTCTGTGGTGTTGTAGTTCTGCTCAGAGTCTGACATTTTTCTTCTTGCAAATGTTATGGGATGGTCCAAATCCCCTGCTCTTGGTTGTGCCAGAATAGCTCCCAGGGAAATGGCTGAAGCATCTACATGCACATAGAATGTCTTCTCCCAATATGGAAAGGCTAAGATGGGTTTTGTGACCATCTTCTCCTTCAGGGTGTCCAATCCTTGTTGACAGCTCTCATTCCACTGGAATTTAGTATCCTTCTTAAGTAATTTCTCCATCGGGGTAGTGATATGCACATACCCCTTGATAAATTTTCTATAATATCATGTATGTCCTAATGTGTCCCTCAGCTGGAACACTAATTTCAGTGGTCGTAAGTTCACAATTACTGCAATCTTTGCATGATCCACGATCAAAACTTGTATACATACTATGTGACCCAATAAAATTCTGAAGGGTGTTCCAAATATACATTTCTTAATGTTCAAGTATATTTGGCATTGCCTGCATCTTTCTAACATCAGCCTCAACACCTCTACATGATCCTTCAACAGGTTGTACACTGTCCAATCATCCAAATATACCTCCAAAAACTGATGGATGGATTCTTTGAAGGCAACAATGACTACTCTGAAGAAAATTGTTGGTGCATTCTTCAGCCCAAAAGGCATGATTGTGTACTGGTAGGATCCCCATTCTATTGCAAAGGTAGTATTGTGTCAATCTTCTAGTGATATCTTGATTTGGTGGTAGCCTGCAAATCCATCAGTGAATGAATATGCTTTCTAGCCTCCCACATTTTCTAGGACTTCATCTGTAAAGGGTGTAAGGAAGGGGTCATGTAGGAAATCATCATTGAGATTTCTCAAATCTACATAGATTCTTATGCCTCCTTGATTTTTCTCCTAAACTACCATGGGGCTTGTCCATTCTGATTCTTCTACTAGTTCTATGATTTTTGGTTCCAACATTCTGTCGATTTCTTCTCTTACCTTTTGCTTGTAGATGGGGTTCAATCTGTAAGGCCTCTGTCTGATAGGTCTTGCCTTCAGTTTGAGAGGGATCTTCATCTCTCCCAGTTCTCCTATGATACCCTTCATTTCTTTAAAGGTCGTTGGGAACATGTCACTGTACTCGTGCAATAATTTTGTTATTATGTCCACTGTTTGCTTGTCCTAGTAGTCTCCAATGTTGGCCATCTTGGAATTCTCAATTGTCCCAATGTTGACTTTCTTAACCTTGATTGGCACAGAAATTACTTCTTATTCTAGAGGTGGACCTTCCACTTCTCTTTCTCCTTCAACTTCTTCAATCTTAATATCACACAGATCGTCTTCATCTGGTACTTCTTCCTGCACATGGTAGCATGACAATAGTTCTTTCATTGTCTGTCTGTTCTGTTGTTGTTCTTTTGTTAAGAGTTCAACTTCTGGTTCCTTAATGAATATCACCCCTCTTATTTTCTTAAGTGATGCATCTATGTTGGGGTTCTCATGTTCAAATGAGAAAGTGACTGTAAAGTTTTGTTGTAGTATTTTCCATCTCGTAGTTCCTCTGCGCAGTTCCTGGTCTCTATACCAGTTTGTTGGGATTCCCTCTAATGTGTGTACTAAATGATGATGCCATTCTTCTGGGGGTGTCATTTTCCATAGCACTCTGCACTTCTCCAAGTATTCTGCTAGTGCACCCTGTCCATCATATTTATGTTGTTGGTTTCTTCCCTGTTTTGTGCCAAACCTAATGCGCAGTAACTTCTTACATTGGTACTAGTCCTTGATTGTTTCTTTGTGTGTGCCCCACCATATTGCAGGTGTAGCCTTAAGTGCGATATCGAAAGCTAACAATATCTAACTATATGATACTTTGTCTTCATATATCGTTAGGAATTCTTCCAAGTCATTGATTCCATGGAAACTTCGAGGTTCTTTGACTTCTGTCCCAACCCATCTTACTGTGCAGTCTATTTGGGAGCATCTTCTGGTTGAGACCTCATGTAGGTGTTGTTGACAATTCTCCAGACCCGTGTCTGAGTTGAAATCACATGATTTGATACTTCTCCAGCTAAGTGCACCATAAAAATTTATATTAATGTAATCTTTGGTGCGCGCGGTGGTCCGATACAACTGGTTAATTTATTCCAGGTCTAAACATGTTGGTTCCACAAATATTTCATCTTCTAATGAATCTAGAGGTGCGATAACCCTGTACTCACCTGACTCAAATGTCATCTTCTTGGTCTTCAGGTTGATTATCGCCTGATTTTCAAACGCCCAATCCAATCCCAGTAATGTTGGATATGGTTTTCTGTCATCCATGATTTCGATCACTTCGAAGTCTTCCTTAGTGCTTACTTCGTCCAGATCTATTGTCACTCCTTTCAGCCTCCCTATTGGTATAACTCTGTGTTGGTTTTCTAACTTCAGTTAGACCGGTGAGTAGCCTAAGGTAGGTTCTCCCATGCACTTCCATGTCTTTTTGGGCAATACATTCACTTCAGATCCCAGATCTAATATCACATAGCCCATGTTAAAATCTCCAATGTTGGCATTCAATCTAAACTCTCAGTTGGTTCTCCTTCTGGCATGGAGGTGATTGACTATCCTCTATTCTAACTTTCCCTCAGAGTTTTGGGTACATCTATATAACAGATTCTATAATATTATAATAGATGATAGATCCTTAAATACTTGAATACATGATTGCAGGAAAGTTTTAATGCAACTTACTTGGTTTCCCGGGTGGACTTCACTTGTATCGTCCAATGCTGACGACATTTCCTATGTTGGGACGTCTTGGGTATGCTATGTGGTAGATGTATATGCAACATTCTTCTTGATAAATTCTTGTCTGGCCTCCTTAAATGTCTCCTTCTCCTTTTCTACATCAAATCGCTTAGGTGGATCGGCATTTTTCTTAATCCACTGGTGTTGTACTAGTTCATGTTTAGCTGCATCATCTCTTGTTTTAGCACCTTCGTGCATCACTATGTTGATGTTCCTGCCATATTCTCTAGCTTCTGTAGAGATCCACTGTACGTTCTTATTTTTTTGATTATGTTTCTCCTATATCTTCCCCAACAGTTTTGTGCAATCCTTTGTATCGTGATCTGTTGCGCGAAAACACATGCATGTCGCAGGTGGTAGAGGGAATTCTCTTGCATAGTGTCCTGGTTGTTGGCAGTTATGGCACACTACTGGACCTCTTTCACGTCCAAATCCTCCCCTGCCTTTTCCTCCCCCTCTGTACCTAGCGCGATTTCCACACAGTGTATTTTATTGAGGTCCATGATTATACTACATTGGGTTATACTGGGGTTGCGTAGTGTTATACTATGGTTGCACATTGTTATAATGCTACGACACAGTATTATACTGCAATGGTGCCTAGTTAAATGGAGGTTCATATTGCCTTGTCATCATTTCGGATTGCACCCTATATGTGTTTGACGTCCTTTCCCTCATTAGATCCATGGTTTTGCAGTCTTTGTCATCATGGACTATTGACTTGCAAAAAGTGCAGTATGCATTCTTTGGTATTTTCTAGTATTTTTGCATCATAGGACAATGATATGGATCATGCTCGTACATCTTGCAAATTTCACTCCAGGGTCCTTCTGTCGACAATGGATTTGGCATTCCTGTTGTCATATACTGCGCAAATGTTGGAAATTCGTTCTTATGGTGCCCTTTTGTTCTACATGTGGTACACCACACAGATTCACGCTTATCCTTTCCCTTATTCTAATTGAGTTGGAAGGTAAGATTCTTCAGATCCTCCTTCAACTCCTGTATAGTTGGATTTGTCTTGTGGTATTAATTCTCCTCCATTTGCAAGGTTGCCTACAGAGCCTTTGCTTGATATTATAATTTATGTTTTCTGAGTGGGTATTTCAGGTGTGGTAACAAAGAATTCACAAACAGATGCCTATGTTGCATGTCAATCATGGCATACCTCAATTTCCCTTTCAGACGTTTAAATCATTGGTCAATTTCCCAGACAGATTTTCCTGGTTTCTGTCAGATTTCTATCATCTCATTCATGTATTGATCCTCTGAGCTCGACTTCTGGAACTCATTAATTAGTAATTTCTTAATGTATGTCAGTGTCTTTTTCGTCCCAGGTGCACTGTTTACATCTATAATCATGTACCATTCTAGTGTGTGGTCTCTTAGTGTGATAGCTAGCTGCACAAGTTTAGTATCTTCATTAGTGATCTATTTTTCTTCCCAGATCTTTGCACAAATGAACAAGTGTTTCTCAGGGTCTTCTGCTACCTCTCCTCTAAATTATGGTAACCGAATGGTGGGATCATGTCCTGCCATCTTGAATGTTGAATTACTACCTCTGCTTGGTGTAGATACTTGACTAATTCTCCCTGAACTGGATCCCCCAGTTTTTTTTCCCTGTGTAGATGTACTTTCTATTGTCTTCCTTATCCCTAAATTTGGTTTCCTAAATGGTGGTGTTCTTATTGGTGTGTTAGTCACACATGGGTTTATGGGTTCCACAATGACATTAATATGGATAGGATTATTTCCTTCTATTATCACTCTTGGACCTCTCATCTTCCTTTCATATGTTGCATGCAAGATTTCCTCAATCTGCTCCATATCTCAGAGATCCTCTATCTCCTCTTCATCACTGGCCAAGCCTTTCCTTGCGGCTACGACTCTCTTCTTGGTGTTCACCTTATATTGGTAGGGTACTCCACTACACATATTTCTAGCGGTCACCACGATTCACTTGATTTGGTCGTTGTCCATCATGATTGCATCCAAGGCTTCATCCTTCTTTCCTTTATCCCTTTCTCCTCCCATTTCTCCTTTTTTTGTTAGTGCTTCCCCCCTTCCCCCATGCACACAGGGAAGTTTAGTTGTTTGAATCCATTACACCTTTGTTATAGAGCAATATCTTAATAGAAGTATACAATGATCTAATATACCTTCCTCGAGACCCGCATAGAAACTCTTTCTCTGTTGCGTTGTATGACTTTGCAATATTTACTACAAATTCTATTATAAATCCTACTACAATACTGTCGAGCCAAAAATCTACTATGTAGGTGAATTTGTTATTCACCTGCTGTAACTACGCGATCTAAACTGAGGTCCACTCTAACTGTCGGATCTGATTCGTTGCGTGGTTATAGTTCAACCTCAATATCCACTCTTGCAATAAGTGTGGAAAATCACAGAAAAAGACTTCATGCAGATCAGTAAACACATACTTCTCAAGATATTTGTGTGATGTTACTCTAGGGTTTACATTATCTTTCTGTGAAAACTCTAGATCCTTTGTCTTCAACCAACTTTCGATCTATTCTTTTTTGGGATTCCATGGTCTCAACATCCCCTTCTAGCAGTGCATTCTTCTCACCTTGTTGTCATCCGATTCAATATTCTTTTGACCCGACTTCCACAAATCTTACATTCTTTTAACAAATCTTCAACATATCCCATCTACTCAATCCTATGTTGTTCCAATTGAAAACGAAACCATTTGTTGGTTGTTTATTTGAGTTCTACCTTTAACATGATTGACCCAGGTTCAGGTCTACTAGGGATCCAACAAAGCCTCTAAAACTATTGTCCCTCCTAGTGAACCAGAAGGCAACGCAGTACATAGAGTGCACTGCGCAGTCTCACCCGAGATATTTCTATGTGTGCATACAACACTCAGGTGCTTGCAGCCTGGGAATGAGTGGAGATCTGGGATTGTACTATGTGATATTCAGTTCATTACTATATCATTCGTCTTATTTTAGTTATTATGTCATTCCTTATGTATGCATGTAAATCAGCAGGTCTAACTACTTCATCAAAACATTCATCTAAGATCTAACCATTGACAGCAAATACATAAACAATAATCATTCCACACAACACATGATTTACCGTGGTTCACCACCTCCTAGGATACATCCAAAAATATTTGGCTCTTCATCTCTTTTATTATGGTTCTGCCATATATGGCGTCGTGCGCACTACAAATCTATTCCTACATTCATAAAACCAACTCCTCAACCTTTACAAGGTTGACTAGATCGCACCAGGCTCCTCATCCTGTGATCTAACCCTCAAGTTCTAGTTACTACTCTCTCCTACAACTTAAAAACTTACAAAAAGGTATCAGATTACAGTCATGTTACCGACATGTTACTCTATCTTACGCGAGTAACACATAACAAAAACATCAACCACACTGAACCCCCCATAGACCTCCTAGGTGTCTATTTATATATATTCTTGGCTCATCATCTGTTACATTCTCTTACCAAAACCCTAACCTAGTAGGTCTTCTTGCATGCTAGCCTTGCGCACTTTTCTCCTCTGCATGCACTTTTTTGTCCGCTGCTTTTCCTGCCAGTTGTCTTTCTTTCCCTTCTTCTTGCATGCGCGCCTGTCATGTTTTTCTACCAACTGACTTTTCTCCACGTCGTGTCTCTTCCCCCAAAATGGGTCTGCACCCAACAGTTGTAACCCTTCATTTGCTGGATAATAAAAATGAAGGACCTGGCAATTTCTCTGGTGGATGTAGCCCACACTAGGTGAACCATGTATATATGTGTCTATTGCATTGTGTATCTTCTGTGTTTTATTTCCACATTTGTTTTTATTTTATTGCTCCACAATCCTTTTTTTATAACAGGTACTACAATGAACTCGTAATGTCCAAACTGAGCTCGAAAGGAAGTTTTAGGAATATCGCCTTCCTTAATCCTTAACTAGTGATACCCTGATCGCAGATAAATTTTTGAGAAAACCATTCCTCCTTTCATATCATCAAAGAGATCATATATCTGTGGAATTAGGTACCTATTTTTCACTGTAGCACAGTTCAAGTCTCTATAATCTATACACAGTCTTAAAGAACCACCCTTCTTCTTTTAAAAAATTATTGGTGCACCCCAAGGTGAGACACCAAGCCTTTTTATCCCTAAGTCAAGTAGTTCCTTCCACTGCATCTACAACTCACAAAGTTCTAGCGTTGTCATCCTATACGATGTCTTGGAAATTATATCCATACTAGGTTTTATCTTAATGGTAAAATTAAGCTCCCTCTTAGCAGGTAACCTTGGCAAATATTTCAAAACAACATCCTTAAATTATGACAATATTGGATATTGATCCATGGAGGTTCCTTTCCCTTCATTTATTGCTTCCACTACATATAATCGACAACCTTTCCTCATTCAACGTTTAACCTTCATTTTCAAGATAAAACATAGAGACACCTTCCTCCGTACACAATGGATCTCTATTGACCTTCCTTCATCATCAACACAAATAACCCTTTTAGAAAAACAATCTACCATAGCTCAATGGGCTTCTAACCAATCCATCCCAATGATTAGGTCATACGTCCATAGAGTAGTGACATACACCTTCAACCTAGTAGTACACACTCCTAGATCTACTAGACAATTATCAATGCTAGGTCCTACCGCTTGTCTTTCCCCCAAAGCCATCTCTAATTTTTTAAAGTCATCATGCTTGTAGGCTGCCAACCCACATTTTTCTAATGTAAAAGATGAAATGAAACTATCTGTAGCACCATAATCAAATAAAAATTTAAAATTGACATGATTTAGTGTACCTGACATCCACCACAGTGGATTGATGTTCTGCCTGGCGTTTATTAACCATTGAATAAATACGGTGGCTACTACTCACTCTCCCCATTAGGGATTTCCCTTCTTTATGTACAAATCCTGACTGTGACTCTGGGTAGTCACATTGGTAATGAGGTCCTCCACACCCTCAACAAGTAACTCGGGGTGGAACCTGCACACTTCCCTATGAAGGCCTCTAAAATGATTTCCTTCCCCTGGAGCCCTTGCCCCTACTAGTTTCTCCCCGAGAAGGTCATGGACCTTCTTGCGTCGTCGGTGATGAGTGGGATGTTGCACTCGGTGACATTGAAATACCTATTGCAAGTACTCTAGGTGTGGCTATATTTCCATAAGGATGTGTCCTAGAGCTCCCTCCCCTGGACAAGGTCCTTGGGGCCTTCCCCACGAATCCAGGTTGTTGTGGAATAGTCGATATCATACCTTTGTTTAAGCTCATATTCTCTTCTGTGTAATGAGCATTTTCAACTGCTTCGGCTACTGACGATGGTTTCCACATATGCACCATGGCCCTTATCTTAGGGTTTAACTCATATACAAAATGTTCTTCTTGTCGTTAATCGACATCCATGTATCAATAGGGATGAATTTAGGGGCTAAATTTCACTCATGGGCTAATTGCCCATGGTTTTTCCCAAAAAAATATTCGTTATTCTAAAACTAATTCGCCCAAATTATAGGATAAAATTATTTTACCTTAAAAAACGCCAAAATTTTATACAAACTATATAAAATCCTTAGAAATTTGAATATTTTTACAAAAATATCACCAAACATTTTGTAGTTGGCATATGAAGGATTGTAAGATTCACTAAGGTTTCTAAGTTTAAAAATAAATGTACATCCTTAAAATCATCCCTACATGTATGAGACATATTTTACTAACTCCATGAACCTAATTTCGTACTCTTCCATATTTATGTTTCCCTGAATTAGAGCATGGAATGCTCCTACCTGTGGTTCCTTATAATAAGATGACAAATACTTTCTTCGAAACCTTTCCTCAAAAATTTCCCAAGAGATGGTGTTTGGAGTAAGGTGCAACTGCCTCTCCATAATTCCCCACTATTTCAAGGCATTGTCCCTCAACTGAAAAATCATTATCTTCGCTTTTTATGTGGAAGCATAGTCTCTTAAGGAAAAACATCTCGTCATTCCTTCCAACCATGCCTCAACACATTCACTTGGACATCCCCCGACAAACTCTAGGAGTTTAATATTCTGTAGTTCTTTGGTGATGTCCCCTAGTGGATGCCCTCCCTCTTAGTCCCTCAACGCTTCATGGTTACCCACTCCATATGGTGGGGATTCCACTTCGACATCTGTTGAATGGCATCTCTTTAATGTCTCATTAATAGCCTCCCAGGAGCGCAAAATGAGAGCTAGCTAGGGAAATGGTGGCGGTGGTACCGGTATCAGTGGTCCTTGAGGAAATGCCCCCCAACCTCGAGTTCCCTAAGTCCTATCCATCTTGACTGACTGAATCTGCATTCAACCAAAGCTTACTAGCAAAGGGTTTAAGGCATTCAACGTTTTACTCAACTTATACTTGCAAAAGTAAGGTTTAGGCATAAGTTTCTTTATACTTATCTTTAAACAAAAATTACTCCCATAAGTTAAGTGGCTTAGGTCAGGGTTAAAGCATCTAAGCTCGGTAAATTCATCTAAGTAAGCTACTAACTCTCTTACCTTGTGAGCTATGCTAGCCCCATATCACACTCGCTAAAATTTACTCTATCTTACACCTTTGGCATTCATTAAGTCCTTCAACCATCAAGGCCTTTATCAAACTTAAAATCCGTTATATATATATATATAGAGAGAGAGAGAGAGAGATAGATAGATATATATATATATGTATGTATGGACATTAAATGGACATTATAAGGCTATACTTTTACGACATTAATTTAAATTAATGTAAATTAATCTTAATTTAATTTGCATTAAACCCAATTTAAGTGACCAAAATATATATTATTATCATAACCCTATATAATATATACTATTAACCACATGTTATATTAATATATATGTATATATAATTTAATTTATTCCCTATCATAATATGTTAATTTGCATTCCTTCAAATTATATTTCTATATCTATATATATATTGTAAGTTAGAGAAATATATTGAAGCCTGCTAAAGTGCAAAAGTTACAGTTGGTGGAGTAGTCCGAGAGACCGTGGCAGCATTGCCCTGGTGGGAAACCAATTCTACCACATGGTCCTAGTGTTCCCAATTGTCCATGCAAATATAAAAAACTGTAAAAAACAAAACTGTGCTAAGCCTAGAAGCTAGGATGCCTCGCAGGGCTGGAACCCAGTAAACTAATCTGTCTGGAAACATAAAAAAAACCAGTGAAACCTGAGAACGATGGAGTCATCTAGAGTTGGGGTCTGGCGTCTGTGATTTCTGAAGGTCTTGCGCTATATCCTTGTCTGGAATCCCTGTGTTCAGGGTGGTATGCCGGAGAGAATGAAGAAGAGACTTCAGGTGCTCCTCACGACAAGCCCAACGTTTATCCTTGTTCAACAACTCCTTTATGTAACACATGACATCCATGACTGCGCTCTAGATAAAATCCATAGATTTCTTCAAATTCAAGAGTCCATCGCACCAAGAACAAGCCAGAGGAAGCAGAGGGGGTGGTGGAGCATCATAAGAGGAAGGGGGGAGGTGGAAGAGGGGAGAGGGGAGGAGGAAGAAGAGAGGGGGGTGGTCGGACTGGGGGGAGCGGAGGGAGGAGGGAGACGGGGTGGAGACTAGTGAACGGGAGACGGTTCTAGGCTAATATTAGGAGCAAAACCAAGGGAATTTCCAAAGCTATAAAATCACTCTGCTCTACAAGAAAATGGTGAGGACAAAGGAGGGAGCTTCGGAGTGATGGCATGATCAGGAGGGAATTTTGGAGTGGTGGCATGGTTAGGAGTCTAAGACAAGTTCTGAGGATATTTATTGCCTCAACCCCGTGATCCTCTGCACCTCGCACCATACCAAGCCTCCCCACACTTTGATTTTCCTCGTTTTCATGACATCGAGACGAATACTAGGAGAGGAAGGGAAGAAATGGACCAGAGGTGGAGCAGAAGGAAGAGCTCAAAGTGGAGGTGGATCGAAGGGAACATCTTGAACCAATGGCAAAGAGAAACCCGGACTGGTGTGTGATTGCGATGAGAGAGAGGTAAGAGATGTGAATGAGCCATAAGAATCACCAATGTAGGACAAAAACCATGGATCTGGGGATTGCGATGGGACTAGTTAGGAAGCCATCCCATCTCATTTACAACCTCTGCGAGTTGGAGCGTCGAAGTCATAACTAGCTCTGCGCAAAAATGAATGAAGGGGTACATCGATTGAGGTATTGAATGCATGGTTAAATTCTTGGAGGGAGTGAGGGCTGTGGTGGCATGATGTGGAGAGGGTTTTGGTCTGGTGTCTGCCCACATGGTCATGCGCATGATGTTCCTGGTGACACCCCATCTGGGGTTATATATATATATATAGATATATATCAAAATTAGAATAAAATCAATATATATATATATAAACAAATAAACAAATAATAATAAAATGAAATGGATTGGAAAATGGTGAAGAGTTGGAAATCATGGGACCTCACATGAGGCCCATGTGCCCCCCTCTCAAATTTCGAGTAAAAAAAAAAAAAACCCTACCCTCTCATTGTCACTCTATATTTCTCACTCGACTGGCTCCCCCTTCTTCCTCTACGAATGACTAGGGTTAGGGTTCTAGTGTTCGATGCCACAGCCCTGGTTTCCAGTTTTCTTGAGGGCATGCCAAGGATGTCCAACCAACCTTCCCCCTATTCTTATCTACTGGTTCAAGGTGTGGTGACTACCCAAATTCTCTGTCTATCATCTGCAGTCACTCCTTAGTCCCTTCAGCCCGTAACAATGTCTTGATCATGACTGTCACTCTCGCCTTCCCTTCCTCGCTCTTCCACTACCTCTCTCTCTCTCTCCGTCTCATCCTCGGTGTCACGATCGTCACCGAACGTGACGTCAATCAGAAAGAGGGGCAACGTCAGGAGGACACTCGTAATGGAAAACGTCTCAGAGTGGAAGAAAGATGTAGGGGTCAAGACAAGAGAAGAAGGAGTTGGGGACAATCAAATCGATTTTGAGAATGAGTTTGTCTACGGAGGATGGTGTGTTTCCTAGTAGGCCTCCACTGACATGCCCCATGTTTCGACCCGTCCATTGTGGTTTCAATTAGAAGAGATGCCAAGTATGGAAACATTGGTATCTTCATGGGAGAATCGGTGCAAAAGTGGCATGTCCATGGCCGACCAACATCCACGACAGCCTGCGTACCATAAATCATTGCATTCTCCACCTGTTGGGATGGACCCATGGCCGACTAACCCAACATTCCAATGGACCAAAAAACAACCCAATTTTTTTTTCTCGAGGGCTACACCCTCGAATAGGGGGGATGGGCACCCCCCCTTGCTTCCATTCTAATGTATAGTACATAGGATAATCACGTAAAGAATATAAAGCATGCCCAACATTATCTCACTTGTTTTCTTTGCATACAAAGGGGCCCCAAAATTACATGATCAAAAATCGAGGGAATTAATGCCCATTGTTTCTCTACACCGAGAAAACTTCTCACTACTCACAAACTTTTTCAATGAATCTGCAACATTCTTCAAAGTTTTCGCCTTCACTAACAACACCTTCTTGTATTCAACCATCTCTTTCACAAAGTGATACTGAACACCAATATGCTTTGTCTTAGAGTGATAAGGAGACTTAGTGATGGCACATTCGAGGAAGAGAGGTTTCTTGCAAGAGAAAATGACAAGTTGAAGTATAATAATATGGGACCATGTAAAATCCTTAGAAAAAAAATCTAATAATGCATACAAGTTGGATCTACCAAATGATATGGATACTTCACTAGTGTTTGATGTTGTAGATCTTTATCAATATCATGAATACCTTGAAGAAGTAAAGGAATTTGACAAAGATCAAGTGGTAGATTGGTAGAAATAAATTCCAACCAAAAATAAAGAGGAGGTTGAAGAGGTGTTTTTATAAAGTATTAGCGATGATATCAGGAAAAAGGAGTATGCACAAGGAGTATCTAATCAAATGGAACGATAAAGATTCATAGGATTCCTCATGGATTCAAGAAGAGGAGATAAGTCAACACTTGGGGCCATCTTCCTTTGAAAAACTTTCTATCCATCCTTAATGAGCATGAGCTCATGATAATTTTCTACCGAAGTATTTTTCTGTGGGAGCATCCTTCTGGTTTTGGTAATCCTACACCCAAAAACAATTTCAGTTTATTTTTATTTTTTGTTTCAACTTTTTCAAATTTCTAACATGCAGAACAATGTTTCAATATTTTAATTAGTGAAAACTTATACCATGGGATTATAAATTAAAATTTTGGATATGTTGTAGAGGATATATTTCTATACCTTCACACAAAATTTCAAAGGAAGAAGGTGAGTAAATAGAGCTTGTTCCCAACTTTGGAATAGAGAAATTCCAAATTTCATTTTCATGCAAACAATGGCTTAGTATTTTGATTAGCATACATTTTTGGAATCCAGACTTGAAATTTGGAAAATATGTCATGGGAACATATTTATATGTGATCACCAATTTTAATCAAAAGTTATTTAAGTTTGATGCGATGCAGAAGTTTTGAACCAACATGCCCAATTTTCCTAGAATTTTGTAGAAATAGGGGTTTAGTGTTTTTCCTTATATGTAGCCAATATTTGGAATTAGAGTCTAAAATTCTTATAAGATGTAGAGGACATATTATTTAATACACTCACTAAAAAATTCATCAAAATATATTGATATTAAGTGGTTTAATAGATTTAATTAAAAATTGTGACATGACTAGTCCAAAATTTCTCGCCCATGCATATTTTCCTAATTTTGATTTGAATGTTCAAACTTCGAATTATGGATTATACTTGGAACCAATTGTTAGATATACCCAATGAAACCTCGAACCATGGGTCTGAAACCTCGATCCATGGGTCTAAAACCTCGAGCCAATAATTGGTTATGTTTTCGGGACCTGAATGTTTTGTGCACATATTGAAGGACATGACATGTAAACCATCAAGGGAGGAGATACAAGAATGTCTCTTTGAGAAGGAGGATGATTTCATGTGACGGGAGACAAAGAATCTATAGATCAACCTCGAGTGATGGAAACAAAGGTACACATACACATATCTGCATGAAATTTTCTTTGTTAATTTTCCTTGTTTATTGCATGAATGGATAAAGCGAGAGAAAATGAATAAATCTATTTGGAGAACCCAAGATTCATTGGTTTGGGATGAAGATGCAGTCAATAGATTAAAATATGTGGATAATAAGTAGGTCAGATCCATAGGGTTCTGGTTTGAGTCTGTGAAAGAAAGGTATATTGTTGAGTTTGTTGTCGAATGTAGTGAGCCTTTCTGTAGTGCTGAAAGAAAGTTTGCAACTGGCCCTAGAAGGAGACTATTGGATTAAATCCCTTTGTGGATTAATATGGTGTTTGTAAAGAATGTTCTAATGCACATGGATCCCGATAGGATGCAAAAGTAAACCCCCCCATGTGGAGGTGGGGATGGAAAGAAGGGGAAGAAGAAAACATGAAATAAGGAGTGGATCCAACAAAAGGGATGTAAAAGAAGATGAGATGAAGTGAAAAGAGAATGGATCCAGAAGATAAGAGGAGAAGAAGAGTTCAAAGATACACAATAAGAGCCAATCTAAGGAGGAAAATAAAAAAAATAAGTAGAGAAAATAAATCAAGGGGTGACGAACGAGTAGTAAGATCCAAGACGAAGAGAAAATAAATTGTGCCAGAAGGATGTGCAAGAGAAAGATTTGTGCTAGAGAGAAGCACAGAATAAGAGAGGTTGTCAAAGAGACGTGATAGTAGGAATGAGGTATCAAGAGAGGATACTAGAAATATTGGGAGTAGGATCGAAGAAAATTAAGTTAGATCTACTTGGCTCGTGAGAGATGCAGTTACATCAGAAGAAGATGGGGTGTAGAGTAGTAGCGTCAGCATAGTAGAAGATAATGATGGATCCCTCCAAGAAGAGAAGAGACCTAGGTGATTATGAGAAGGTTTGTGCAGATAGAGATAGGGATCTCTTTTGGATCCATCACTAAAGAAGAAGAGAGAGTCTGAAGGAAACCCCTCTTTAACCACCACTCTTGTGCATTTATCATCAAGAAGAAAGGACCAAAGAAAGTGAAAAGGTGAGAGAAGTAACAGAGGAGATATTAAAAGAAAGGGAAGTAGAAGATATGAGTGAAGTAGAAGCCAAATTTAGTGACCCTTTGCGAGAAAGAGCATCAATATCAGCAACAACTAGCAGTCAGTCAAGAAAACAAATTTCTATATCAAGTATGGTGAACCAGGATTCAACCCTCAGGCTTACTTCATTTCATGGGATGAGAAGATACAATGTAGGACAACAACGGTTCACATGTAAAGCAATATGGTCTTAGAAAAGAGTTACAAATGAGGCATCCAAGATTACGCATCTAAAAATCACCTTCAGAGATAGAGCTCTCATGTTGTACATGAAATACAAAGCTACTGTGCTAGTGGGACATACAAGGTCCCTCGTAGAAATAAAGATCATTGTACTTATAGAGTTTTAGAAAATGAAATCATAATCATAATCTATAACCAAGATCAAAGAGATTAAGTAGCAAGTTGGAAAAATCATTTGGGGTTATGATCAACACTTTAAAATCCTATTGGAGAGAATGAAATTTCTAATCCAAGATCTCCAACCCAATCATAAGTGGTGGAAATTCAAATGTTCTTAGAGTCTATGCTAGAAGGTGGTGATATGTCAACACAGATTGTGAAAGTAAAATATTATCTTGTGAAACTCACCATGCAACTGTAAGATATGGTGAAGGCTAAGGTGGTGCATGAGAACATTTTGTGTACCATGTGTCATGCATAAGTCCACTATATAAATGAGTGTCTTATGCTGGAAGGTTACATAATGACAAGCACATCAAATCCATTTTCGATACGACCATGGACCAAGTGGTGTGATATTTATAGACAATGAGGTCATATACGACCTCCATGTTGTTCAACACCATAGACATATCAAAATACCACACACACTCTAGTTTGTGATTTTTGCAAATTCATGGACCATGATGTGAACAATTGTCGATCATTGCAGCTAATGCAGGAGCACACTACAAACACTTTTCATGTCCAAGAAGAACATAAGGGAGGAGACCGCAGAGGCTTCAACTAGGGAGGATTCAATATAGGAGGAAACCATGGAGGCTATAGAGGAGGATATGGAATATGAAGAGGATATGATGGTGGAGGAAGACCACCTAATTGTTTTAACTGTGGTGAGATAGGACACTTATCACGATTTTGCACCAAGTCTCATGCATTTTGTGGATATTTCTACAGTGCAGACCATGTCATAGAGGATTTCCCAAAGCTATTGGATAAATGGGAAGAGAAGAAGGGACATTGAAATATGGTGACTGTTGAGTTGTGTGAAGATCGGAATCCAAAAGAAGAAGTGGATGTGTAGGTGGTAACCCAAGGAGGCATTCGTATGGGAGTTGACCTGGAACGAGGAGAAAGTTTAGGTCAGAATGTAGAAGGAAATATTAGAAAACTAGCACAATCACTTCCTATGTTTGATGCCATGCAACAAAATTATTTCCCACATGACATGCAGAGGGTGCTCGATGAGGACAATGCACACAAAGAATTTCATCGCACAATGCAGAGGGTGCTGGAAGAGGCCTGTGCACAGGAATAATTGCAATGCATGGCACACAGGGCACTAGAAGAGGCCCATGTACATGAAGAAGTGCAGCATACAATAAAAAAGGCACTATAAAAATAACATGTGCATGAAGAGTTTCGACACACGACATGAGAGGAAACACAGTGCAACAATTACCCCAAGGTGAAACCAGATAATCATGTACCAAATAACTAGGTAAGTGACTTCTTGCACTGTTGTTTCAAGGTGTTGGGTAATCGTATAGTTGTGAAGAAATTAAACCACATGTTGACAATATGCATGGAAGAAGGACACTGATGTTGTTATTTATGCCCCATTACTAGAATGGGATGTGTGCCATGTAAGTAGGAAGAAGAGCATGGGGAGAGAATTTAAAATGACAACTGAGATAGGAAGTTATGAGATGGAAAGTGTCATACTGGAATTGGAATATTACATGAACATATTGTCGAATAAATCATGGGAGTTGATGGGTAAACCAAACTTGGTGTCATCCCCCATTCAACTTAGGATTTCCAACCAATGCAGAATTTATCCTATTGGCATGTTGTAGCAAGTGAACGTGAACATTGACGGGATAAAAACTAAAGTAGACTTTGAAGTGATCAAAATTATGGATGATTCAAACCCCTATCCAGCTCTCCTCAACATTGATTGGGAATTCGATAACAATGTCGTCCTAAATCTAAAGCAAAGGTAGATGTCCTTTGAAACTAACACCTTGTTTGTTATTGCACCTTTGGATCCAAATAAGGGTGAAATATATAACGAGTTTGTGAATGAGGATGCATAGAGTTAAATCATAGAAAAAATATACAACATCACATGACACAGGGAAGACTACGTGAATCCGATAGTCGATGGTGAATTGAGGTGGAGAAATGTTCATTCCTATGACACAGATTCTAAGGATGCATTGGAAAGATGGAAGAACATGTTGTATAAGGTATCAAATAAGAGATGTGCATGAATCACTAAAATAGTGTGTTGTATCGGATTAGAGTTGTGAAACCTACCGAGGTTTGACGAGATAGACCAAGTAGACACATTCCTAGCACAAATGGAGGAGACAGTGATTGAGACCTAAATAATTCATGCCATGGACATAGTAGTCAAAGGAACACCTTCTCATTGGTGGGTGACATACCATGTAGATATACCAGAATGGGTGCAGGTGGTGGAGTGTATCAAGGTAAGGTTTCATCCAATGACAGACTTTGAATTAATGAACTGGTACAAGGGTACTGAATATCCTCAGAAACATATTTGTTTCTATGAGAAGTGTTAGAAAACTGAGAAGATTCCTAGTGCAAAATGGGTTCATAGGTTTGTCCATACCATGGATATGGTATCTAAAATTTGGTATATCCAAGAAGATATGAGAAGGAAAACAAGAGAATGGGAGAAAGTGATTAGTCAATTCTGCATAACATTCAAATTTACATAAGAGGTCCTTGCTCAGAAAGAGGTTTTGTTAAGAATCAAGGATTTCATCTTCCATAGGTATCCTAAGGACACCACATGGAAAGTTATATGTGCATATCATAAACCAATGGAAAAATCCCCACAACTAGATAAGCTATGCATGCGTGAGTTAGGGTCATTCATATTTTGGTACATTTGAACGACTGGCACAAAAAAAGTTGCAAAACCCAATGTGAGGCCATGGCAGGGGCTAATATATAGAAGCCGATTGAAGAAGTATCATGACCCAAAGGGCTCTGATGCACTTTGACAACATGCATTTCACAGAAGTGAAGTGTGTGGTAGATAGGCATTGCATAGGGTTAAAGTAAGACTTAGAAGTAGCTTAGTCATAATAGATGTAATAATTAGGTGGATTAGACAATTCAAGACTATAAAGAAGGGCAAGGCATATCATACCCAAAATGAATTTCAAATATTCAAAGGAGATTAAGGTATAAATGCTCGATTACCAACTAAAGGACATAATAGTTGGACATGACAGGTGGTTAACAAGATGTAGGTGGATACGACGATGGAGAGGTAGGTAGTTAGTTCTAGGACAATTGATGACAACATGGTGAACTAGAAATAGTTATGGAAATAATTCCCCATGGTGAATAAAATTTATGGTAGGAAAGCATACTATCAGTCGACATTAACGATGAGTGTAGACCGAGGTGGACAACTAAGAAGATGGGTATTTTGGGGGGAAAGTCACCCACCAAGTATTTAATTCTCAAAGGCACCACTTCCATTCATTATTTTTGTAGAGAGAGCATAGTGTAGAGCAGCCAACATAGCATAAAGTAGAGTGCCAAGTGTAGAGTGACCAACATGCCAAGAGAATTACAGTTTTAAGCGAGTCAGTGTTGGACATTCATCGCATGTAGCCCTTCCAAGTCACGGTTTCCATGGAGAGATCATAATAGAGATCCTGAGCTGAGGGTGGTAGGACAACAAACCAGAGGCACTAAGTATTCAAAAAAGATAATGGATTCCACAACCAAGTCTAAATCATGAAAGAAATTCCAGGACGTTAAGGACCAACATGTTCCCAAGCTTAAACTACCAATCAATGTAAGTATCATAGGACCTCTGGTGGGAAGGTTCCCCAACTTAAATATAAATATTTCAACATACAAGATGAGGTGGATTTCTTGGAACTATGCTTCGACGCATATGCATAGGTCATTCTAGGGGCAGAGGGAAAATTGAGAGTGTTCACTAGGATATGGGCAAATCCCCTCAAGAAATCATGGATAATGTCATTAGTGGAGTGCTCACGTTTTTTGTGCAACCTGCCTATCAATGCATGCATCCAATTCTTACTAAATCAATTGCATGGTGGGGTCTTTCGGCTCAATAATCCATATCAGGTTGATGTCGATACAATGAGCCTAGTCTTGGGTCTTCCTACACAAGGAGACAAGCCAATTGAAATGCCCAAAAAAATAGCACCATCGACCATTGTATCCACAAAATTGAGGCACATATCAAGGAGAAGAAGTAGAAAATACCCTCTTTATCGTTGTTAGAACGAAAAGAGGCTATGACAACAATTTCCGTCCTCCTTTAGGAGATTACGTCTACCCCCGCTAAACAACATAATAGTTTAGGCATCATGCTCGATGCAGTGGAAAAGGACCAACTTCAGTTCTACAAACTTGTAGATGTGCAAATAAAGGAAACCCCAGTTAGTGTTATCACCCAATGATAATTATTTCATTAAAGTGATATAAGGGTTTTGTCCCCTATTTTCACATTTTATTCCATGATGACAATAGATCAATCTACTCATATTCCCACAAAGGGAATGTGTAGAAACATTGGTTCCATCACTCTATAACCCACGAGCATGAGGCTTAGCCCAATCTTAACCTTGTTATAGTGAAAAAGGAGCTCACCTCAAGAAACTAGGGTATAATGTATCTATATATCACTAGGTCCAAGGGAAAGAGGAAGGAGGTTCATCACATTCACATTCACAATTGCATGGCCTTAGTAGGTACAACTGGGTGAGTGGATCAAACCCACTGTTGAGATGATCACACCAAGTGATGTCGATGATTTCTGCAAAAATATGCAGGACCTGACATAAATTTTTGGTGAGGTTGATGGCCATTTCAAATAATTCATCATCGAATTCATGAAGACGATGCCATCTATCACTTTTGTCGCAATTTAAAAAACTTCATTGGCTCAATGACATGTCAACTAATAGTGTTGGGGACCTGTTGGCACCCTAAGGTTTTGCAAAGATTGTGTATGCCATAAGTTAACTTTGTGCACATGCCCATGAGTTTGCACTGTGTGACACCAATATGAGCACCTATGCCAACTAGGGATCTACTGTGCACACCAACCCATTTTTTATTGCACGCAAATACATGAAGAGACCACATGCATATCGAATGCTCGAATATGTTTAAAAATGATTGTAGCTATTTTTGTAACAACCCGACTAGTCATGGTCGAGGTTGTTGGTGATATGGAAAGGTTTTTACGATTTCCACACTCTGTGGGAGATAGGATGAGTGCATGTGGATATGTAAAGGTTGGGTTTTTATTCACTGAGAGTGAATTATTATTGGATTAGTTTTAGATGAGTTAGAGCTCCAGTTAAGCATTGTGTTAGTTCTTGTTATGTTTAAAGATGCTAAGAAACCATGAGAGAGAAATTAGATCCATATCTGAGAACATTGTTTCCCTCTATTTTGTTTTGAATGCGCTCTACACATGCTTCAACCTATATAGTAATTGTATTTGAATGAGTTTAATATTAATGAATGAAGAATGAAGCATTTATGTCTCTGTATCTTCTATATTTTGGCCTGAATGTATGTCTATGACTTAGTATTTTGTGTGACTTAGTATTCTGTGCAACACTTGCATGAATGTTAGGAATGAATGCAAAGTGAATGCATGTATCTGAATGGGATGTTTCCTTTTTATATTGTTCCTTTATAAGTTGCATGAAACATATGGTCTTTTTGATTCTCATGGCATCTTGGGTGAGAACTTCTTGATTCCTTGAAGATTGAATATGCCGATGCCTATGGGGTATTTGTTGGTAAAGCCTTTCAAACCTTGGGTATAAAACCCTGAGCCAACATAACTGCTAATTGATGTATTCTCATTGAATGAATAAAGATTGAGTTTTTTGTTCTTGATTCTATGCATAAGCTCTATTAATTGTGTGCTTTTCTATTGTGAATTTCCACTATGTGTTTTTTATTGCAGCCCTGTTGGCACACAGGGGCATAACTAGGGTTCAACGCTTCAACAACGCACCAACAAAACCCTAACTACTAGCCCTTTCGGCAACACCTGCGAAGAAGATGAAGTCTCACCTAAGGTAGAGGCAGGGGGGGTTGTAGGACTCAAGTGTCTACAACCTAGATGGGACCCAAATATGTGATCACAATACTTAACATATCACTTAGCCAATAACATTCATTAGTATTTAATCCCTTTATGCACATCGCATGTAAAACCCTAACTACGGAAAAACAAAATATTAATCAAGATCTAAGCACATCTAACCATTCAACACATAGCATTAAATCAGTTCTTGCATTCATTCACATCATAAAGCACTAAGCATTCATAGATATATCTATCATGACAATGCACTAAGAAAATACAAGAACAATATAGCACAAAGCACACAACACATGATATGCATGGTTCATCCCAGTGTGGGGCTACATCCACCAACTCTTGTTCTTATTTATTATCTTCTTCCAATCTCCTTACATGCACAGAGCCACAGGTCAACTTCGCATAGGATAGGATATCTGCGCGCACCTCGCCAGATCCTCCTTCCCTGAGTTAGCCTAAGTCACAGAGCCTTACACACTCTATGCACAAAGCACTAAAAATCACTTGCACTTAGCTTTGCAAGTCTCAACATACGGTATGCACAAAGCATTCACAACTATTCACACTTAACACACTAGCCCAATAGGTCTCTTTCATACATTTCCTAGCTATCTATTTATAAATTACAAAAGGGTCCTAAACATGGGTAAACCCATGGGTCGACATCCCATACCCGTTACATAAACCCTAAACCAAAAAATCTTGTAAAAGGGGGCGAGATCCCGCGATCTTCGCTTCGCCTGGGTGCTCTGTCTTGGACCGGCCTATTGAAGTCCCAAAAATGGTCAAACACGACCAAGGTTCTCCAAAACTTGGTTGAGGGCCAACATGACCCCAACAGCCACCTATGACTCATCCCGAGTCACTCTGATCTAGGAAATTCTGCTTTGAAGGACTCAAGCTTAGCTCAAGCTTCCTTGATTTGCTGCTTCACCACAGTCTCTTGTTCGGAAAACTCCTAAATGACTGTCTCAGTGACAGGCCCTTCCAAGCACTGTTCCACCGTGGTGGCCACTTGTTTTAGATGTGCACCTTGTCCCTCGATCTCTTCAAAACGTGTGCAGGCTTCGTCCTGCACCAGCTGGAGTCTCTGGGTCACTTCCATGACTCTACTCTGGATTGCATTGACCTATTGCTGAACTGCACGCACCTCCTATGACCTTTTCATCTTTTTTATCGTTGAAAGTTTCTTCAGTTGTGCTTGTACTATCGATGCCTGTTGCTTCACCTCCTAGAGTTGTGCCTCTAATATTCTCAGCTTCGAGTCTTCTTCAAGGTTCTCACAGGTCTGCGCACTTCATTCATTGCGTTGTTTACATTCCAAGGCCAACGCCATCATTCTTTCTACTGCACCCCTGGCAGTTTCTTCTCTATAATCCCGCACTTCCTATGGAGTGCTCGGTACTACTTGCAGTTCCATCTCTGCTACTCTTGCTTGAAGATGTTGAATGGCCTCAGCGAGCTTCCCTACTTGGCTCTCAATTGTCTCTTCGTCCATCTATGCTAGGCCTGGCACAGAGTGAAGCGATCTAGCTACTGCTTCTCTAACCCCAATCTGCTCCATGAGCAACTGGTATTTTTCTCTCTAAATCTTCTCTCTGTCCTCTTCCAACTTCGTGTGGAGGTCATCTTTCTCTTGTTGCACAACCCAACGTTTCTCTAGGGATTCCTCCTTTGCTTGCTTCAAGGCCTCTGTGGCATGTTATTTTTCTTCCTATACTCGTTGAAGGTGAGCCTCTGTCGCATATGTTAATCTGCATAGTTGGGTAGGCTCATCTCCCACTTCTATACCTTCTGATGAAGACAATGGCATTGTAGACACTACGCGGCTCAAATATAGGGCTTATTGTACCCCTTCCAGCTCCACCCTGATCCTGTCATACATTGTTTCCTTCTTTGCTTTGTTCTGTTGCAAAATATCCTCTGAAGTGTCTGTTACAACTGTGATGATGAGATCAATATCATCCACTGTGA
>JZKD02S2194808.1:324261-343332 GCA_000966675.3 Picea glauca
GCACTGCAATTTTAAGCGAGTCAGTGTTGGACATTCATCGCATGTAGCCCTTCCAAGTCATGGTTTCCATGGAGCGATCATAATAGAGATCCCGAGCCAAGGGTGGTAGGAAAACAAACCAGAGGCACTAAGTATTCAAAAAGGATAATGGATTCCACAACCAAGTCCAAATCATGAAAGAAATTCCAGGACGTTAAGGACCAACATGTTCCCAACCTTAAACTACCAATCAATGTAAGTATCATAGGCCCTCTGGTGGGAAGGGTTCCCCAAATTAAATATGAATATTTCAACATACAAGATGAGGTGGATTTCTTGGAACTATGCTTCGACGCATATGCATAGGCCATTCCAGGGGTAGAGGAAAAATTGAGAGTGTTCACTAGGATATGGGCAAATCCCCTCAAGAAATCATGGATAATGTCATTAGTGGAGTGCTCACATTTTTTGTGCAACCTGCCTATCAATGCATGCATCTGATTCTTACTAAATCAATTGCATGGTGGGGTCTTTCGGCTCAATAATCGATATCAGGTCGATGTCGATACAATGAGCCTAGTCTTAGGTCTTCCTACACAAGGAGACAAGCCAATTGAAATGCCCAAAAAAATAGCACCATTAACCATTGTATCCACAAAATTGAGGCACAGATCAAGAAGAAGAAGCAGAAACTACCCTCTTTATCATTGTTAGAACGACAAGAGGCTATGACAACAATTTCTAGCTTCCTTTAGGAGATTACGTCTACCCCCGCTAAACAACATAATAGTTTAGGCATCATGCTCGATGCTGTGGAAAAGGACCAACTTCAGTTCTACAAACTTGTAGATGTGTAAAAAAAAGAAACCCCAGTTAGTGTTATCACCCAATGATAATTATTTCATTAAAGTGATATAAGGGTTTTGTCCCCTATTTTCACATTTTATTCCATGATGATGATAGATCAATCTACTCATATTCCCACAAAGGGAATGTGTAGCAACAATTGTTCCATCACTCTATAACCCACGAGCATAAGGCTTAGCCCAATCTTAACTCTGTTATAGTGAAAAAGGAGCTCACCTCAAGAAACTAGAGTATAATGTATCTATATATCACTGGGTCCAAGGGAAAGAGGAAGGAGGTTCATCACATTCACATTCACAATTGCATGGCCTTAGTAGGTACAACTGGGTGAGTGGATCAAACCCACTATTGAGATGATAACACCAGGTGATGTCAATGATTTTTGCAAAAATATGCAGGACCTGACATAAATTTTTGGTGAGGTTGATGGCCATTTCAAATAATTCATCATCGAATTCATGAAGATGATGCCATCCATCACTTTTGTCACAATTTAAAAATATTTGTTGGCTCAATGACATGTCAACTAATAGTGTTGGGGACTTGTTGGCACCCTAAGGTTTTGCAAAGATTATGTATGCCATAAGTTAACTTTGTGCACATGCCCATGAGTTTGCACCATGTGATGCCAATATGAGCACCTGTGCCAACTAGGGATCTACTATGCACACCAACCCATTTTTTACTGCACACAAATACATGAAGAGACCACATGCATATCAAATGCTTGAATATGTTTAACAATTATTGTAGCTATTTTTGTAACCCAACTAGTCATGTTCGAGGTTGTTGGTGATATGGAAAGGTTTTTACGATTTCCACACTCCGAGGGAGATAGGATGAGTGCATGTGGATATGTAAAGGTTGGGTTTTTATTCACTGAGAGTGAATTATTATTGGATTAGTTTTAGATGAGTTGGAGCTCTAGTTAAGCATTATGTTAGTTCTTGTTATGTTTAAAGATGTTAAGAAACCATGAGAGAGAAATTAGATCCATATCTGAGAACATTGTTTCTCTCTATTTTGTTTTGAATGCGCTCTACACATGCTTCAACCTATATAGTAATTGTATTTGAATGAATTTAATATTAATGAATGAAGAATGAAGCATTTATGTCTCTGTATCTTCTATATTTTGGCCCGAATGTATGTCTATGACTTAGTATTTTGTGTGACTTAGTATTATGTGCAACACTTGCTTGAATGTTAGGAATGAATGCAAAGTGAATGCATGTATCTGAATGGGATGTTTCCTTTCTATATTGTTCCTTTATAAGTTGCATGAAACATATGGTCTTTTTTATTCTCATGGCATCTTGGGTGAGAACTTCTTGATTCCTTGAAGATTGAATATGCCGACGCCTATGGGGTATTTGTTGGTAAAGCCTTTCAAACCTTGGGTATGAAACACTAAGCCAACAGAACTGCTAATTGATGTATTCTCATTGAATGAATAAAGATTGAGTTTTTTGTTGTTGATTCTATGCATAAGCTCTATTAATTGTGTGCTTTTCTATTGTGAATTTCCACTACATTTTTTTTATTGCAGCCCTATTGGCACACAGGGGCATACCCAAGGTTCAACGCACCAACAAAACCCTAACTACTAGCCCTTTTGGCAACACCAGTGAAGAAGATAAAGTCTCACCCGAGGTAGAGGCAGGGGGGGTTGCAGGACTCAAGTGTCTACAACCTAGCTGGGACACAGATCTGTGATCACAATACTTAACATATCACTTAGCCAATAACATTCATTAGTCTTTAATCCCTTTATGCACATCGCATGTAAAACCCTAACTACAGAAAAACAAAATATTAATCAATATCTAAGCATATCTAACCATTCAACACATAGAATTAAATCAGTTCTAGCATTCATTCACATCATAAATCACTAAGCATTCATAGATATATCTATCATGACAGTGCACTAAGAAAACACTAGAACAATATAGCACAAATCACACAACATAGGATGTATGTGGTTCACCCTAGTGTGGGGCTACGTCCACCAACTCTTGTTCTTCTTTATTAGCTTCTTTCAATCTCCTTACATGCACAGAGCCACAGGCCAACTCCGCATAGGACAGGATATCTGCGCGCACCTCGCCAGATACTCCTTCCCCTAGTTAGGCCAAGTCACATAGCCTTACACATTCTATGCACAAAACACTAAAAATCACTTGCACTTAGCTTTGCAAGTCTCAACATACGGTATGCATAGAGCATTCACAACTATTTGCACTTAACACACTAGCCCAATAGGTCTCTTTCGTACATCACCTAGCTATCTATTTATACATTACAAAAGGGGCCTAAACATGGGTAAACCCATGGGCTGACATCCCATACCCGTTACATAAACCCTAAACCCAAAAATCTCGTAAAAGGGGGCGAGATCCTACGATCTCCACTTTGCCTGGGCGCTCTATCTTGGACCAGCCTATCGAAGTCCCAAAATTGGTCAAACACAACCAAGGTTCTCCAAAAATTGGTCGAGGGAAAACATGACCCCAACAGTCAGCTATGACTCATCCCAAGTCACTCTAATCTAGGCAATTCTGCTTTGAAGGACTTGAGCCTAGCTTGAGCTGCCTTGATTTGCTGCTTCGCCACACTCTCCTATTCGGAAAACTCCTGAATGACTGTCTCGGTGACAGGCCCTTCCAAGCATTGTTCCACCGTGGTGGCCACTTGTTCTAGCTGTGCACCTTGTCCCTCGATCTCTTCAAAACATGTGCAGGCTTTGTCCTGCACCGGCTGGAGTCTCTGGTTCACTTCCATGACTCTACTCTAGATTGCATTGACCTGTTGCTGAACTACGCGCACCTCTTGTGACCTTTTCATATTTTCTATCGTTGAAAGTTGCTTCAGTTGTGCTTGTACTGTCAATGCATGTTGTTTCGCCTCCTAGAGTTGTGCCTCCAATATTCTCAGCTTCGGGTCTTCTTCAAGGTTCTCAAAGGTCTATGCACTTCAGTCACTGAGTTGTTTACATTCCAAGGCCAACGCCCTGATTCTTTCTACTGCACCCCTGGCAGTTTCTTCTCTCTGATCCCGCACTTCCTACAGAGTGCTCGGTACTGCTTGCATTTCTAGCTCTGCTACTCTTGCTTGAAGATGTTGAATGGCCTCAGTGAGCTTCCCTACTTGCCTCTCAGTTGTCTCTTCTTCCATCTATGCTAGGCCCGACACAGAGCGAAGTGATCTAGCTACTGCTTCTCTAACCCCAATCTTCTCCATGAGCAGCTGGTATTTTTCTCTCTGAATCTTCTCTTTGTCCTCTTCCAACTTCGCGTAGAGGTCATCTTTCTCTTGTTGCACAACCTGACGTTTCTCTAGGGCTTCCTCCTTTGCTTGCTTCAAGGCCTCTGTGGCATGTTCTTTTTCTTCCTATACTTGTCGAAGGCGAGCCTCTATCGCATCTGCTAATCTGCGTAGTTGGGCAGGCTCATCTCCCACTTCTATACCTTCTAATGTTGACGACGACATTGTAGACATTACATCGCTCAAATATAGGGCTTGTTGTACCCCTTCCAGCTCCACCTCGCTCCCGTCATACATTGTTTTCTTCTTTACTTTGTTCCCTTGCAAAATATCCTCTGAAGTGTCTATTACAACTGCGATGATGAGATCAATATCATCAAATGTGAGCACAGTCTGTAACTGGGGCTTATTGGCTTGTGACTTCTTCCGCGCTAGGGATGAATTTAGGGGATAAATTTCTCTCATGGGCTAATTTTCCATGTTTTTTCCCAAAAAAAGATTCACTATTCTAAAAATGATTCGCCCAAATTCTATAGGATAAAATTATTTTACCTTAAAAAACGCCAAAATTTTATACAAACTATATAAAATCCTTAGAAATTTGAATATTTTTAAAAAAATATCACCAAACATTTTGTAGTTGGCATATGAAGGATTGTAAGATTCACTAAGGTTTCTAAGTTTAAAAATAAATTTACATCCTTAAAATCATCCTTGTTCTGCGCTGAGGGTTTCTTCGGAGAAAACTCTTTTTTCTTTGATGTCTCGGCCTCTGTAAGGGGATCCTTAGGCGGTGTCACTTCGCCCTTGTCTTGATTGTATTCTTCCCCTTCCTCTTCTTGGTTTACTTTGTCGCCTCCTCCTCCTTCAGGTGAATCAGCTGCAGTTTCCTCCGATGTGTTGTTTATCTCTTGCAATTCTTCCTTCTTCTTCTTCTTCTTCTTGGCGTTGCTCGATCCATCATATTCTTCTCGGGTGACCATAGGGCTTCCGATGAGGTAAGGTTCGGAGAGCTATGTCTGCTCGACTGGTATAAGGAATTCTACAGGCCAGCCCTTGGTTATTTCCTCCATATCTTCCTTGGTCAGTTTGTAATAGGATTGCATCTCTTCTCTGTTTTTTTCCCCACGCGCAATGATATATATGAAGTGCCTTTATTCGCGAAACTTCACAAGTGGCCTAAACCTATGGAGTGTATTCGACGTCATGCAAGGGAAGGATTCAATGGCCCTCTTCAGCTGCAAGTAATAGGTGTGGAACACCACATTTTACTGCCATTTCTTCGCCATGTCGCTTGAATACCATAGGGTAGTGAACCTCGCAGCCAGTGGTTCGAACGACTCAAATTCAAGGAAGGTTGCTCCCTCTGGCATCTCCCACGCGACAAAGGCAAAGAAAATTAGCAACCAACTAAAGTGGAACTCATAACCCTGGTCCTGTGCTTCGCGACAATCCTGTTCCAACTGGTTGACGAGGTAGCTCGCCCAGTTCATCTGCATCCCTTCAATGTATTTTCTTGTGAGGTCGATGACAAACCCCGTGACTTGCATTGGTCTTTTCTTCCTGACGATATTACCAATGATCAACTGGCAATATAGGTGCATTGCGCCATCTTGGATGGAGGCTACCTTGTAGCCCTTCTTCCCCTTCTCCACATCGTCATAGGTGTCCTTTATTCGCTGCGCTAGGGCACGATTTGCAGCCTTCCCTAGATAGAATTTCTGAGGGTCTGGTCCCTACATGCTTAATCCAATGATCATGTGGATCAGCGTCGAATCCACAGTCACACGCCTGTCTAGCCATATATAACCTCCATGGTAGCACGACATGAAGATTTTAACGCATGCGTTAACCTTCTAATGTATGCCGAAGTGGGGTAGCTTCATGACATTGAGGATGGTGGACCTCGCAATCTCCTTAGTCCATGGCTGGGGGACTATCTTCAGCTTCTTCCCCGTTTTCTTTGTCAAGTACTTATGCGGTGTGAGCAATGCATAATTCTTCTTATATCCTAGGTTAAAGTCGTTGATTTTAAGATCAGGGATTAGTCCTAGTTGCGGTCCGACTGCGCGTGTCCCCTTCAGGAGGTACACAGTGATGATGGTGTACTCGAAGTCTCCCAAAACGCTGTCACGACTAAATGTGCCAGCCTAAGGCGGAATGTAGTTAGGCAGGACTGACGGGATGAGCTTTTCATTTGTTAGGTCGTCATGGTGCTTGCTTCTTTTCTCTGTCATGGTTCAGGATGGTCCAGATCGACTGGATCTTCGTGTAGTTGAGGGGGATGCTTGCAATCCTCCCACCGACGAGGCCTGAACTCCTACAAACATAAACTTATTAGCCATAAGGTCTATTAGGATCACTTCCACAGACTTATCTAATGCATTATGTTCGCCCGACATACACACTCGTGGTTAAATGCTCGGGTAGGCGAACAAACACTCAAGGTAAGCGAAACGAGTGGAGAGGTCTCAATAAGCACAACATGATAGCAAACAATTTTTAGTGGGCTCAGGTAATCACAATTTGCAAAAGTGTTCCCGGTGAGACATTCAATGGATTCAATAGAGAATGTCGTAATGGATTCCTCCAACAGGCGGGAATGCCTCAATCAATCCGGTATGGCATGGTTCCAAAGGTCCAATGGCGATCTTTCCAGCAATAATTGTGTTTCTAATCATTCTGGAGCGTCGTTCTAATGGTTGAGACGCCTCCAACAGTCATATAGCTTCGCCATGGCGAAGTGTCAGTCTGTATTGTTCTGCTATTCCGACGAGGTTCAAGTTCTGCAAGCCTTCTTTCTGTGAAGTCTTCTCTAGAACCTCGTGCAATATTTCTAGTTTTTCTTTCTTCTTGCTGAGATTTCTGGCCTTCTTTCCTGTGATCTGAGTCATTGGGTTCCTCTTTCCATTTTTATTCTTATATTCTCTTAGCATAGTAACTTCGTATTGTTGGGTGTCTTTCAAAGGGTTTAGGTGGAGTACCTCTTCTCTTATTACTTCAGGGGTAGGTGTTCTTTTCTCCTGCATGGACAGGTTTTTCAAGCCTTCCTACGTTCTCTCAACTTCGATAGCTAAGTCTCTAGCCCTTAGTTTCTTAGACTTGTCCTCCTGTTCTTATATTAAGCGCGTTATTCTCCTAGCCATGAAATCCCTTAATTCTTGTTTTTTTCTGTTCTTCTTTCCTTCAGATCTGATCTTTTTCAAGCCAAGTCCTTCCTAACAAAAGTGCAAAAGGAGCACTATTATCAACAAACTTAACGACCTCGAATTCTTCTTCAATCAATTCTCCATGAGAAACCATAGGTACATGAGTAAGTCTTCCACATAGGGTTATCATATTTCCTTTAAACAATCATGTTCCTCCCAATGAGGGAACCATAGCAGGCTTTCCCAATATTTCCCAAGTACTTTCTAGCATGATATTCACCTGTGTTTCTGCATCCAATATATAGTCTATGTCGAAGTCTCCTATTCTTGTTTCTATACACTCCTTCTCTTTTAAGATATCTGGTAAATTGATGTCTTTGTGATCATTCAGAGTTTCTTTCATTTGCAATAATATAGTCTCTTATTCTTTCTGGTGTTTTAGCATATCCTTAGTCTCTTGACCTTCCTCATGGTTTTCTTGTCTCATATTTATCTTTTCAACTTTAGCAATCATTCTAGGGCAGTCCAAAACTTCATGTCCAGTAGCTTTACAACAAAGACAAATAGGACCTCAACTAGGGCATTCCTTAGCAAGATGTCCCAGTCTCCTGCAACTATAACAAAGAGTCAATCCTCTCTTTCTCTTAAACAATCCCCAACCTTTCCTGTACTGCGCACTGAGATCACAGTGATGAACCTGCAAAAAATTCTTTCTAGGATCCTGCATCCACTTGTTAGTCCAAAAATTATCTCTATGCATAGGAATAACATATCTTTCATTATTTCTATCAGATCTATTCATATCAAATCTTCTTTCTTCTAGTTGTGCCCTAGTTTTTAGACTAGGACAAAATCTATCAAACATACCTAGATCCATTCTTTCGAAACACAAATTTCCACTTATCTTACCTTTATCAGAGCACAAAGCTCTAAGATCTTACCTCTTTTCTTCAGATCCAATTCCCTTCTCAGTACAGAGCTTCACAGGTCAAGTAGAATATTTTGCACTACAACAACAGATTTACGCACAAAGCTTTCTCTTTTCTTCGGTTCCCATCAATCATAGTTTCAGGTCCCGACAACAAAACCATTTGTTGGCACACAAGGGAAGAATCAAGGTTCAATGTTTCAACAACGCACCAACAAAACCCTAACTACCGGCCCTTTCAGCAACACCTGCGAAGAAGATGAAGTCTCACTCGAGGTAGAGGCAGGGGGGTTGCAGGACTCAAGTGTCTACAACCTAGCTGGGACACAGATTTCTGATCACAATACTTAACATAGCACTTAGCCAATAACATCCATTAGTCTTTAACCCCTTTATGAACATCGCGGGTTAAAACCCTAACTATAGAACAACACAGTATTAATCAAGATCTAAGCACATCTAACCATTCAACACGTAGCATTAAAGTAGATCTAGCATTCATTCACATTATAAAGCACTAAGAATTCATAAATCTATCTATCATGACAGTGCACTAAGAAAATACAAAAACAATATAGCACAAAGCACACAACACAGGATATACGTGGTTCACCCCAGTGTGGGGTTACGTCCACCAACTCTTATTCTTCTTTATTAGCTTCTTCCAAGTCCTTACATGCACAGAGCCATAGGCCAACTCCGCATAGGATAGGAGATCTACGCACACCTTGCCGGATCCTCCTTCCCTGAGTTAGGCCAAGGCACAGATCCTTACACAGTCTATGCACAAAGAACTACAAATCACTTGCACTTAACTCTACAAGTCTCAACATATGGTATGCTGACGCAAAGATGTCCTTCCTATCGCCCCGCAGGGTCTCTTCACCTAAACTCTTGCTCACAGAATCGATTTCAAATCCCCTTTCTGCTGAGCCGAATTGGCTCTTTTAGATTCCCGAGAGGAATCACTATGAAAACCCAATCCACAAGTCCTTTTTATCATCCCACGACCTTCTGCACTTAGTCGTGACCAATTTCCCCACAGGAAACTGTCTATCGGGGTTCATGGTTTTAACCTTCCTGTCGTCGAGAGTCACTATACTCTCCAACTCCCGATTTGCGATGAGCTCTTTCTACTCCTTTAGCCCCTCCTCACTATACTTTTATCTATGCGACCGCATGCCATACGATCGCAACCTTAAATCCTTCTGTCGGGTTTTCAAACTTCAAAACCCGATGCGCTGTTTGTGCTTTAGCCCTCTTGGCTATGCCCTTTGGTACACATGACCTTCCTTCATATGATCGATGCCTTATGGATTCCCATCGGGGTTTCGGGGTTTGCGATGTCAATGTGCCTGCACCCACAGAATCCCCAATTCTCCAATCCCCGATGCGCTCCTTCACGCGTTGGCCCTTCTGACTATAGCTCCTGGCCAATGTGACCATTACCCGTGATCGCTACCTTACCCCGTCGGGGCTACGGGGTTTCCAACGTCAAAGTGCACATACCATTTGGATCCGCAATCCCCGACGTCCTCCGGATTCCTAACACGCGTCCCGCCAGAGTGGACGGTCCAGATTCTGTGTCGGGTTTCCACTATTGGTTTTCCCGACCTTTTACTCACAGAGTTCCAGACTCTTCCCAGATGTCTGACACCTGTCTTCCACCCTGACTCTGGTGATCCCACAACGTTACGTTTCTGTCGATATTTTCCCCGGTGCGCTGATGGTTTCCACGCATCCTCCTAGATGGATGGTCCCGATTACGTCGGGATTTCGAGACTTCCAATGTCCCGGTTCTCTTGTCCTTGGGAACTCCGATTTCCCGATTGGTGATATGCCGACGGGTGCTTGATCTCCGCCACGTGTCTCTCTCCAATGGACGGTCTAGATCTTATCGCGGTTTCGAGACCTGCAAAGTCCCGATGCTTGGTGCCTCGGATCTCCGGAACGGACGATCGCGTGACACATGCCCTCCTCAAACGGATGGCTCAGATTAACTCTCGGGATTTCGAGACTTTCGAAGTCTCATTTCTCACGACCTCGAGAACTCCGATTTCCCGATGGTCGATATCCCGATGCCTCGCCAGAATACTGACGCGTGTCCTGCCGAGATCAACGGCTAGGATTCTTTCTCTGATATCCCGATGACTTGTCCGGGATTTCTCCTCTGTCTACGAGGTTAACTTCTCCGTAGCTCCCCCGGATCTGACGGATGATGGGATTCCTGCTCAGATATGACGGCCCAGATCTTTTCTCCTCATGTGCTCCTCCCCCTGAGGCTAAACATCATGCTCCTTCTCCCGATCCGATGGTTGTCGGGATTTCAGATATGAGATCCGACGGCTGTCGGTCTCCTCCTCCTGTGCGCTTCTCCTATGCACCTCCTGGACGTAGAATTCTGATGGTCCAGAATTTGTCGGTCTATCCAACAGCTGTTGCTGCTCCCTGAGCTTCTTGCGATGCTTTCTTCTCAGACTTGGAAGAAATTCGATTTTCCAAAGGCCTCGACCCTTGTCTGCTCCTCTATGAGCTCTCCAACCTCGAACCTCGTCGTGCGTATTCAACGCTGGCCTTCCTGAGCTTTTATCTTTGAACCCTTGATGGATTCTTCGACTTCTGCACTCCTGCAGAATCTTTGCGCACCTACATTGTTGTTTCTCCTGAGCTTCCCACGAACACTCAGACCCCTTGAGGGATTTTCTCTTCCTTCTCTTCTCCCTCAGATGGAGAATGTAATGGATGCCCTCCTGGCTATCCTTCTACTCAAGCCTCTTCTTGAGTACTTCTGGGTATTCAACAACCCAATGGAGGCCCGTCAGTGGACTCTCCCTTCGCTCCCTAACTCAAAGAGTTCTTTCCTTCTCCTGTTCCTACCCGCACATAGCCTCGATGCCCTTCTGGCAGAGTTTCTTCTCTTACATTAAACACTCAACAATTCTGTCTTCTTCTTCTGTGCATTCATGCACCCGCTCGATGCCCTCCTGGTAGAGCCTCTCAGAATCCTCAGTGATTCTGTTTCTCCTTCAAACTCTCAGCAGAGTTCTTCTTCCTCTGTGCATCACTGTACACACGTTCAATGCCCACTTGGCAGAGCTCTACAGAATCCTCCATGATTCTGTCTACAACTGTGTCTTCCTCCACACAGCCTTACCTTCTGAGGTGTTCAACAACCTCACAGGTATTCTTCTCCTGAGTTGTTGACTTCAGTCCTGTGCCTTAGCACGTCTTTGTATGACTCCTCCGATTTCAGAAGTGCATCCTCAGTGCACGGCTCTTAGAACCCTCAGCGTTCTGTCACACCCTTCTGGTGTGAAGCCTCAAAGACCTCTCAAGCCTGAAATCACACAAACTCCTGCAGAATGTATCCACATGACATACATTCACAGCATATACAAAGAACACACACAGACATGCATATAAGATAGAATATGCAAGAAAAAATGCTCTGTTTATATTAACAAATAGCAAATGCTTGTATCTTTACAAAATGGTGTTCCTGAGCTCTCTCGACTCTTCTCCTACAACCATCTATCTTCCCTTCTTTCAAAATGAGATCTGAAAATCTCTTTTACCTGAGGAGCTCATCGAGCGCTTCCCTCCAGGATTCACCTACCCTATTCAATTACAATGAATGGTTGTCTAGTCTGCTATCTAGAACTAGATCTCAACCGATCTACAATAAAGGCCGATCTACCTAACACCTTCTCAAGGCACGACTTTCCTGGCTCAACAGCCTAAGCACATTTAATTACATTCATTTCAAATTCAAATGAGGTTGCGCCTCCCTTTTAGCATATGAATGCATGCGCGCTGACGTGGTTGCCTGGCTGGCTGGCTGGCATGGAGCGATGCTCCTGCATCATATGTACAGAGCATTCACAACTATTCGCACTTAGCACACTATCCCAGTAGGTCTCTTTCATACATCACCTAGCTATCTATTTATACATTACAAAAGGGGCCTAAACATGGGTAAACCCATGGGCCGAGATCCCATACCTATTACATAAACCCTAAACCAAAAAATCTCATAAAAGGGGGTGAGATCTCGCGATCTTCCCTTCGCTTGGGCGCTCTATCTTCGACTAGCCTGTGGAAGTCCCAAAAATGGTCAAACACGACCAAGGTTCTCCAAAACTTGGTCGAGGTCCAATAAGCCCTGTGTTGTGTCGCAATCACTAGTTTTTTTAAGAAATAGATACACTAAATATCTAAAGTTAGTGGATATATATTGGCACATGAATACATTCATTGCTATGACCATTGAAGTAAGGGAAACTCTTGATCTGTAATTGATAGGCCTATGCCCCGTTCGTCTTGCTAACATAGATTGTCCTTGTAGAAATGAATTGTAATGCCTTTGCAATTCAACCAACAAACTAAGTTTGCTTCTCAATCTGTGTTCATATTTGGTTTCAATGTTCTAATTTTTTCTCAAGATTCCAAAGAAATTTCCCAACCTCAATCATGAAAACCAATCCACTCCAATTATGATACTCACTGATATATGTTGTGTTTGTAAATGTTCAAGACTTGGTACTTTACATTTTGTTAAAACAGCCAACTAGCACAATGTGTTTGTATTTTGTTTCAATATTTAGTTACTTCATACTATGCCAATCAAACTTCATACTATGTTTATTAGATATGCATACCCAACTTTCTACAAATGTATCGATTCATTTTGCAATCAAGTAATAAAATAACATAAAATACTTCATTCTTTTCATTGCTAATTTCATATACACGAAATGATAAACACATATTTATGAGTTTTTTCCCATACAAAGACCATTGTAGGTAGTTAATCCCTCATGGGATCATGAGCTTTAATTACTTAACTGTGGAATGGTAATATATGGTTAGAGAAAAACAATTGTATGGTTGTAGGCACCCACTACACTTTGAAAGGAGAGTATGATATGGGCATCTAATTCCTAATAGCTAGTGATCAAGAAATAGGTGATATAGTAGTAGTATATGGTTTACATTGAACACAATTAGGCAAACTCTATCCAACAAGTCGTTGATGGGAATTCCTTGAATGAAAATATTGGACAGAGTTGGGTCTTAGCAAATAATAAGGCAACGATTCATCCAATGGGAAATCACTAACGTGGGTCTACAACTATTGTGATTAAACTAGACTTGCAATCAATTAACAATCCAACAAATCAGAACAAATCAAATTCAAGTGTTATGGTGGTATGATGTAATTAATTGAAGATAAAGAAAATTAACAAGCATAAAACTCTATGGATGCTTATGGCCTTTAAGAACCAACTCAAGGAAAAATTAGCTATGATTCAAACAATGAGGAATAATGTTGTAGCATATGACCCAACATGTTTACCAATCAATACTAGTGCAATGGAGGGTTTCATTGGGTCAAAACTTTGTGAGTATAAAAATTAATTACTTCTCAAACTAAGCATACATATGAAAAATCATAAACTTAAGCAATTAAACAACAATAAAACAATTGTGTAGAAATTGAACACACAATAAACATAGAGCCTTATGTTGGAAACAAATGGAATTACAAAAAAAAACACCAATTAGTAAAGATTTTTGTGCAACCACTTCTCCCTTCTTTGTTTCTAGCGAAGGCGAGTGGTTGAAGGTTTTCGCTGAGGTTTTTTAATCTTTTTTTTTTCTATTGTAAATAATACTAATAATCTAATTTTAAGGTCGCAGCCAAGCTAGACACCAAATTGGTGTATGAGACCCCCTTGTTTGTGGGACAAGGGATCCCCTCCGCGTAATGATTTGATTGCTAAATTCTATGGAGGTGTACATACCATATCGCCCTCTGGATCTGAACCTATGACCTCTTAAGAGGAAAAACATGTTCTTAACCATTAGGCTCACTCAAGTTGTACAAGTTTCAATTCTAAGTGCATCAGTGCAAAAGTATACCATAAGCATTGATATAGGTCCAAATATTTTATAAAAATATAGGTCATTTTTTGAAAAAGAAATCATGTTAGTGTGTTTCATATATGTTAATCACACTGATGTGTATCTAGATAAGTGAAATAAGGTAGATAAACATATTTTAATGTTTCAGGCACCATATGCCTCTAAACCCGTTGGTTCTTATTGTTATTGAATGCCCTGGGCTAGAGTAAAATTTTACATAAATATCAAACTGAAAATCCATTTCTACCATTCACTCAATCCTTCACACCCATATAAGCATTGATGCTCACATTTCCCTTATGACCACCCTATTGATTTTGGCGCTACCAGATTACTCATCTTTTGGATTGTTTTACTTCCACTATAGACTTGTGTTCATTTTGGAATTTCCAACCATACCATTTTTTTTTCTTTTTTCTCTTTGTAGCAACCATGACTCCTCAATGAAGAAGAGACTGCGTAAATCTCAATTTACATTTTCAATAAATTACAAACTAAAATTAGACTTTAATTTTCTTGTTTTCTAATTATTATTTTTTTTAAATTATGCCAATGCATTCACAGTTTGGTTCACGCCTTAGGTTGGTACTCTTATAAGGTGCACCATATAGCTATGCTCCTATACATCATAAATCTATGCTCCTATACATCACATCATAAGCACACTAAATAATTTTATACTTATTTTAAAAAAATTATTGTGCTATCCATTATGCTAATTGATGTATAGATGCCTTATTTGTGGTGCTACAAGTTATTTAGGAACATTGATCATCCTTCCAAACCCTTTCCAAGGGTGGCGGTGCACACACAAACATATAAGAGCATTGTTATTGCACACACTATGTTTTGGTGCCTATTCATGACGCAGTGCAATCCGATGCTTTATAAATGTATTGTTGCACCTTGAGTGGTGCCCAACTTAAGTTACACACCACTTATTCTTTGAAATAAATTTTAAAAAGTTGCAGTGGATAGAGAAATAGATAAGTGCACTACATCATAGGGATCCAAGTGTATGTATTGTTAGTGGTGCATTTGTGAATTAGTAGTGCATCGATATGTTAAAAAAAATGTGTTAGCATGTTTCCCACGCTCTTTGGTACACTAATTAATGTACCAAAGGATGGCACTGCGTGACATAATTATTTAAAGTATCATTAGCAATGTGTTATTATAATTTTGGATAATAACAACAAGATATGATAGTGATCTTTGTCATTTAGAGTGATGCATACTATGTAAAGTACTAAATTTGAATTACATATTTAATGAATCATATCATTGTTATTTTATGAACATTTTGATCTTGGATTTATATATATTTTTTTATTAAAATTTTTATTTGAACTACATATAAGTACTATGAATGAATTATTTAATTTTATGGCTTTGGAAGGTATGTGAGAGGGAATGACTGATACATATTTGTCTTTTAGTTGAATATTTACTATGTCGAGTAGAAGTTCATCATGTTTAGCTATATGTTTTTTGTATATGTGATTAAATGATTTATAAACTTCTTTCAAAGGAAATTTATTGTGTGTTGGAATTAGTTTGTTGTGTTGGAGTTAAAGTTCTATATAATCATACAACATTTTATAGGTAAAACTATAACTACCACTTAAATAAAGTCTTATACACATCAACAAAATGTACTAGAGCTAGTTTATGAATCCACCATGCTTTCTCTACGCTACTCTAATTTTACTATGGTATATTGAATTTCAATCATTCTACAAACCTAGAGATATTTCATCACCTTATATATGAATTTCTCAATATGCATGAAGAATATTAATTATTTTTCTGATTGATTTGTGTTTGTATTATGACTAGAATAAATTGCACTAGAAACTCAACTAGCATTTCACATTGACCAAGTTGTTCAAATTTATCATACTTGCATTGCAAAACACAAAATGATGGTTTCTTGTATCATCCAACCTAGTGAACAACATTATTGAAAAATTTGTTTATGAATAAAATATTAGACAACAATTGATATAATTCACCCACAATTCCATTCCCAACAATGGCAAACAATCCCATGTTAATATCTAACTATAATTTATAATTGGTTTCCTTCATCCACCATTTATTGCCCTGGATACAAGTTAAATGAAACATTTCTTACAGTGTGAATTCTATTTCTTTGTAAAACAATTAGGTGGTACAACACCCTTAAAGCTAGCTTGCATCAAAATCACTTTGTGTTTCTTCTATTTCTTTGTAAAAAAATTAGATGGTACAACACCCTTAAACCTAGCTTGCATCAAAATCACTTTGCATTTATAAATGAAAATCATTGTTACATCTTGTAAATCTTTTTGTACATCCAAGTACATGATGAACACTTTAGAGACACTATGCATCCTACTAATTAGACCATGATTGTATGTTGATAAAACTCTTGCAAATTGGACACGATACCTTTTCAGGGGATGAGGCTAGTCTTCTCTATTGATTGTAGGTTTGGCAAATAAGTTCTATGTATACGGATTGTAAATGAAAATCATTATTACATCTTGTAAATCTTTTTGTACATCCAAGTATATGATAAACACTTTAAAGACACTTTGCATCCTACTAATTAGACCATGATTATATGTTGATAAAACTCTTGCAAATTGGACACGATACCTTTTCAGGGGATGAGGCTAGTCTTCTCTATTGATTGTAGGTTTGGCAAATAAGTTCTATGTATACAGATTGTAAATGAAAATCATTGTTACATCTTGTAAATCTTTTTGTACATACAAGTATATGATGAACACTTTAGAGACACTATGCATCCTACTAATTAGACCATGATTGTATGTTGATAAAACTCTTGCAAATTGGACACAATACCTTTTCTGGGGATGAGGCTAGTATTCTCTATTGATTGTAGGTTTGGCAAATAAATTCTATGTATACAGATTGTAACGATTGTATGTTGATAAAACTCTTGCAAATTGGACACAATACCTTTTTCGGAGATGAGGCTAGTCTTCTCTATTGATTGTAGGTTTGGCAAATAAGTTCTATGTATACAAATTGTAACTTATATTGCAATTTGTACATTGGAGGGAAACAAAGAGAAAACTTGGACCTTAGTTTTAGGTATGTAAAAATTCTTATAGATCGTGCTTTGTTCATGTGAGAATTATTGTTCATGTGAGGATTACTAAAGAATGTCACTGGTCCCTAATCAAATTGAATATCTACCCACGTATTTCATATGCCCCAATCTTGTGAGTTTGATTTCATGTGGAACTTTGCTAACTTATGTCGAGATATCCCAAGTTGGTATATATATATATATAACAACTGTGTAAACATGTAAACCTTTATAATGGGAAGGGGATCATATCATTTTTTTGGATACACATTTATTTGTTGCTAAGATTTTTACCTTGATTATATGGTTTTTTTAAATAATGAAAATTATTTATTATATTAAAATTAATGTTAAAATCTTATATCATTGTTTATGTATTTTTTCATATTTAATGGGTTTGAATTTATGTATTTTTTAATATATAATGTATTTAAGTTTATGTATTTTTGCATATTTAATGATGATAATAATGGTTAACTTTTATTAAGATTAAATTTGGTATGTCAGACTTTAAAAAAGGTAAGAAATTACTTGGTTTGTTTTAGAATTTTATTTATGTGTTAAAAGATATTTAAGAGAAGTGTTCCTAAACCACCATAATTTTGACAAGTTAAAATGTTAGGGAGGTCGGTATTGTAACAAATATTTTGAAATTGTGATTTAATGTGGGTGTATGAAGGACATTCTAAGAGAAAGTGTTTTCATCGTCAACCCTCTTTGTGACACCCTCTTAGTGTCATAGAGATGTCAAATTCTTTTGACCCTTGACATTTTAGGAATTGTCCAACTCCATGTTTCAATATAGAGCTTGTGAGAAGTTTGTTCTTATTTTAGCAATGTTGATTTTCTTTTTTACCCTAGTCAAAATAGAGAAATATTTTTTATCTTCTAGATTAGGGTTGATGAGTTCCTTATAGTATTTTAATTTCCTTATAGATGTGATAATATTTTTAATATTATCGTTATTCTGCAAAGTGACATCTTCCTTTGTTCCCCAATGATTTAACCAACACTTGGCATATTTTTGCCAACCCTGTTTGAGTTGCATGTGGTTTTGACTAGAGTTTGAAGCAATCATAAGAAGCTTCTAGTCTTCCATATTGTTTATCTTGTTTTTGTACACTAAGTATCTAATGATAGTCATGCTCTCAATGAGAAAAAACCTCATTTTATGAAGATGATAAAATAAGACATGCATTGCTTTTGATTAAATATAAAATAATTTATTAAATGATAAAAATAAAGCTTTCATTTCTAAATTATTAGATTATAAAAATAACTTAATTAAATCATTTTGTAATTTTAATAAATCACTTTAAATTTAAAAGTTTTAAAAAGATATTCTTCTTTGTGTATATGTATTCATTATGTATATATTAATGGGTTCTAACTTAAATGATTAAATAAATGAATGTTATATATTTCTTATTTTTTCTATATATATAACTTAGATGATTAAATAAATGAGTGTTATATCTTTCTTACCTTTTTCTATATATAAAAAGTGTAAAGATTAAATATTATTTCATATTCATAATTTTTAAATATTAATTTATAAAAAGATAGGTATAATTAATATATGAAATATTTAAAATATATGATGTGGAATGACTTCTATGGAAATTAACTTTTACATTTTTTTTTTAATTTTACTTTATAAAAACCGATTAAAGAAAGTTAATTGTATTGTTTTTATCTATAACTATGTATTTAATTTTTACATTATTTTTTTAATTTTACTTTATAAAAAATAGATTAAAAAAAACTAATTATTTTGTTTTAATTAATTTGTTTTATTATTTTGTTTTTTATTTATAACTATATATTTAAATCTTTAATATAATTTTTTTTTT
>JZKD02S2194808.1:343365-365277 GCA_000966675.3 Picea glauca
CTTTGATTTATTAGATTTTATAAAAATTGATAAGTAACTAATCGATGTTCATAATTTTGTTATTCACAAGTTCTATAATTTGGTTATGATAGTGATGAGAAGAGTTTATCTCATCATGGATTTTCCTCGTCTAGGTTTGAAGGAGATATGGATTTTGACCATGTTGAATTTTATTTAAATTGGTGATGACTACAACTCAAACTCGTGCATTGTGGGAATTTTGAAATGACTTCCACTTTCAACTGGTCTAAGTCGTCTTTGAGTTGTGTAAGCTACTCTTGAATAAGGATGGATGGAATTTGATGGGCAAATTGCTCGTCACATGGTGGTTTATCTATGAAATACAGTTAAAAATTTCTCTAAAGTGTCATCATTCTTTGTTTAAACTTTCTAAATGGGTAATGTATTTCTTGAAACCATCAAATTTGATGGGTGGTTTTGTTTTCAAATTCCTACACTACTCCTAAATCTATGGAGGCATGTTGAGAGAAAGGAGGGGATGAGTCTAGGATTGATCTTGATCTGAATGTAAATGAAACCATTCAATGTTAGTAAAGAATTTTTTTTCTTAAAATTGAGGAATTGTATTGATATGTGTGATGTGTAACTTCGGGTATAGTCACTAGCCTTGGCTTTTCCAAAATAGCTACATATGATATAATGTGAGGACCATTTGGGAACTTACAACCTCTTGTCAACTTCTTTAATCCTTCCTCTAGCTCATTCCACTATCCTAGAACTTCCAACCTACTATGATACCACATAGTGTAGTTGGGGATGCGACGAGCCTAATTTAGACAACCTCAACCTTAATGAAGTATGTACAACAATTTGTAATTGTGTATGTGATCAAAGATGCATTATGCTAACTTAATATAACAACACAAAATCATGGGGGCTTCACCTTGTTGACCAATATCTTATCACATTCATTCATGAAGGGGAGTTTAAAATTATGGAAAACAAAGTCAATATATTGTAGGTATTTGTGGGTGTCGGGGAGGGCGGCGTGAGAGGGGGATGCAGGGTATCGATAGTTTTATAGACAATGGGGAATACAGAAAGGGGTATCTAGTAAAATAGCATATTTTTTATTGGAAACATGTATTGGGAGGGGGGTTAAATAAAACAATTTTGGGAGGTATTTATCAATATCTATTGAAATTAGGGGTATTCCTTAATATTCCATAAACGTGCATGCTATGTTAGGGGTTCATTGAGTGAAAACCCTATGCACAAAATAAGACAACATTCACATGAGGCAAGGATAGATACTCATCATGATTACTTAGAGTATTAAATACATGTACATAGTACATAGTACACTTGAACACTCTACTTAGACTATAAACCAACTCTTTATCAACACCACTAACTATAACACAATATGGACAAATAAATAGATGTAAAATTAGAACAAATAACTAAACCCAACAATCAGGTCCATCACATATATTATAATTGTTTATTTCATATCTTTTCACAACTCTTGACCTACCTTCTTAGTCACTTCACATCCATCCTAGAGTGCATACATGAACATGTTCATGCTTTTTGTCAAGAGGGTAGGGAAAAAATGGTGTGAGTAGACCCTTAGTCAAGCTATTTTACTATCCCTTGATCCAAGTCTTAAGTTATTTATCTAGGGGTTGTAGCGAATGAAACACGCCCTTGATCGAGGGTCTATTGAAGATTAAGTTACACCACCATCAAGGGTTATAAACAACACCTCAAACAAGGGTTCAAAAGTTTATTTAACTTCCACGCACTAGCGATAAGCTCATTTCTCCCCTCAAACTATTTATTCCCTCAAGCCACTAAAATGCTTGATCCAACAAAAACTTGATCCAATCTTTATAGAAATGAGGACTAGCCATCACCCACCAAACTATCATTGAGTTGTGATGCCATCATTTCTATTTCTATTTCTAGAAGAGTGGTTTTTATTTTTTTAAATAATTTCTAAATTTTATCTTCATTTTGTTTTGTTTTGTTTTATACATGTTTTATCAATCAATAACATAAAATATCTCAGTTTTATTTTTAACCATGTATCAACAAGCATAAATGTTGATGTATTATCGGTGGTATCAATGGTTTTATAGATATTGGGGGTTACATAAAGGGGTATATGGTAAAACAACATGTATTTTTATTGAAAAGATGTATTGGGAGGGGGGTTCAACAAAAGGATTTTGGGAGGTATTTATTAATATCTAGTGAAATTAGAGGTATTCCTTAATATCCCAGAAACGCACATGTTATTTTAGATGTTCACTAAGTGAAAACCCCATGCAAAAAATAAGACAACATTCACATGAGGCAAGGGTAGATACTCATCATGATTACTTAGTGTATTAGATGCATGCACAAAGTACACTCTACACCTGAACACTCGAGTCAGGTTATACAACCAAATCTCGATCAACACCACTAACTATAATACAGTAGTGAAAAAAAAATTGATGTATAATTAGAAAAACTAACTAAACCCAACAATCACCATCATATCTATTATACTTGTTGATTTCATAACTTTCCACAACTCTTCACCTACCTTCTTAGTCACTTCACATCCATCCCACTGTGAATGCATGAACATGTTCATGCTTTTTGGCAAGAGCTAAGGAAAAAAATGGTGTGAGTGGACCCTCAGTCAAGGTATTTTTATAGCCCTCGATCCAAGTCTTAAGTTCTTCATTAAGGGGTTGTAGTAGATGAAAAAAACCCTTGATAAAGGGTTTATTGAAGATTAAGTTAACCCCTTCTGGGAGGAGAGCGAAGCAACTACAAGCTAGGGTTTGACAATCGCGGTCATAGCAGAGAAAAACATGAGCAATAAAGGGTGGGGTAGGGGTACCCCCTCATACAAATAGGTAGTGATAGACAAAGGGAAAGGGCCAAGAGACGTAGCTTTCAAGGCACCAGTGACAGGCACCTCGGGATCAGACCAGGAAAAATGTAAGGAAAGGAACCAAGGCACAAGCGAGTGCATGGGAGAAGAAGCCAGAGAAACTCACAATGAGGTGCAAGACACAGAGAAGGCCAGCGGGGCAGAAGGGCACAACCCATGCAAACCCAAAACAACATTGATACCCAAGGTGATATTGGAGGATCCGCAAACGCAACTCTACAGAGACCAAATGAAGACGCATGCGCTAATATGCAAGTTCATGGGTTTGTGGCCCACAGAACGAACGTTACGCAACTGGATTAAATACCATTGGAAGCCAAGCAAAAAAGTCGAGCTCCACCTGGGCTCGAAAGGCTTCTTCACAGCAGTATTCATGAACCTGGAGGACATGGATCGAGTCTTTGAGGGAGGACCATACTTCCATGCCTCAGCAAGACTGTACATGCAACCATGGAAGGAAACTTTCTCCCCAGAAAAGGAGACTTTCAAGAAGGTGTCGGTCTGGCTGAGATTTTATTCCTTACCTCTAGACTACTGGTTACCCTCTACTTTTGAAGCAATAGGAAACAAACTAGGGAAATATGTGAAGACCTTAGAAGCCACCCTAAAAGGGAGATATAAATCTTACGCAAGAATCTGCATAGAAATGGATGTGTCGGGAGCACTCCCAGAAGCCATAAGTTTGGAATTCAGGGATGAGGAATGGATCCAAAGCATAGATTACGAACAGATCCCCTTTAGATGCAGAAGATGCCATGAACATGGCCACCTGATCAGAGAATGCCCTCTTAATAAAAAATAGGAAGAGGAAAAATCCAAACCACAACAAGATGATGATGGGTTTATAAAACCAAACCCCAGAAGCAAAGAAAACAAAAAGCAAAACAAAAACCCAGCAGGAAATAACCCGGAGACCCAGAACAAAATGGAAGGGAGGGACAAAACTAACAAAGGGGAAGAAAACGAAAAGGATTCAGCAAAATCTCAAGAAATCATAGAACAATCAGCAAATGATCCCACCGATCAGCCAAGTAACAAGAAGGAACATGGAAGTCGTGCAACCCCAGTGGATGGAGAGATCAGAGAAGACAACACCCCCATGAAAGATGCAAAAGGAGATGCGGAAATGACCCCAAGTGAAGTAGGCACAGAAGATCTTGATCTCAGATACCTTGTGGAAAGGGAAGGCATAGATCTCTCGAACATACTGAAGCAATGGAAAAGACAGGGAGTCGATAATGTACCAACAGAAGAAACTTGACCGCATCCAGTACCTATTTCTCCTAAGGGAGGAAGCCAAAGCAAGAGGAATAAAGTGCACACACGGGGAGATTGGACACCTAGGGGTCAAAGCCAGTGAGGGACAACCACATCTCTCACCCAAGCAAACGCGGAGGAAAAAAGGCAGGAAATCAAATAGTGTAGCCCTACTAATAAACTCAGGTAAGATCAAGAAAATATTCCCCACCTCTCCCCCACATGTTTAAATGAAGATTATAACCTAGAATATAAGAGGCCTAAATAGCCCAAGAAAGCAAAGAATCCTTAGGACTAGATTAAAGCAAGAACAACCGGATCTCTGATTTATACAAGAAACAAAATGCAATACAGACAAAATGGAGGAAATCAGTAAACAACAATGGTGCAAGTACAAGATGGTGGCTATCGGGGGCCACCAAATGGCAAGAGGAATCCTCACCTTATGGAACCCACAAGTATTGAACCTAATAGCAGTCGAAGCAACCAGGCACACCCTTATGGTTTGCATACAAATCATTGGGAACACAGAGGTGATTATATGCACCAATGTGTATGGACCCCAAGTGTCAGAGGAAAAGAGAGGAATGATACGAGACTTAGAAGACCTTAAAACCCGATCCAACAACCTCCAATGGATCCTGGCAGGGGAATTCAGCATCATCACATCACTTGCGGAGAAAAAAGGAGGCACGAGAATATTAGATAGGGATGCGGAGGAATCCTCAAAGTTCATAGACATAGCAGAGATGGTAGACCTCAAAAATAACAATGGCCAGTTCACTTGGAACAATAAACGGATGCTCCAGTATCAGGTAGCAACCCGACTAGAAAGATTCCTAGTTTTGGAATCAATCATCATGCAAGGGCTAACCTTAGATTTCAACATCCTCCCCTGGGGGGGATCTGATCACTAGTCGGTGCAATTGGAAGCAGGTTTCCAAAAAACACCAAAGAAGAGACCCTTCAGATTTGAGAAATTCTGGATTGAACACCCGACTTTCAAGGAAAGAATCAAATAGTGGTGGTGGGAGGAGAAACTAGAGCAAGGGACAAGGATGTTCAAACTCTATAAGAAACTAAAATATCTCAAATATAAGTTCGAGGAGTGGAACAAGGACACTTTTGGGGACATAAACCAAGATAAAAACAACATAGAGGGAAAAATGAAAGAACTCCAGGAAACCTATATTTCAGAGGGCTATACGGAGGACCGAAAAAAGGAAGAGATCCAGCTGAACCAGGAATGGGAAACTCGATACCAGCAGGAAGAAACTCTTTGGTGACAAAATTCCCGTATCAGATGGCTAAAGGAAGGAGAACGGAACACCAATTTTTTTCATAGAACAACCATCGTCAGAAGAACCCATAACAAAATCCTAAAGATAAAGGACCATGAAAGAATAGAGAGAGAGTCACATAAGGAGATCGAAACCACTCTGATAAACCACTTCCATGAGATAGTCCAGGAACCCAACCAGGACAGAATGGAGGCCATACAAAGGATAATATAGCATATCCCCCACCTGTTCACTGAGGAACAAAATAACAACCTAAACAAACCCATTGCAGAGGAGGAAATTGACCAAGGACTCCAGGAAATGCCCAACAGGAAAGCCCAAGTCCAGATGGCTTCACAATGGATTTTTTCAAATCCTGCTGGGAAATTGTCAAACAGGACGTTTATAGGGTGGTGGAAGACTCTATAAGGTCAACCTCCATCCTAAAAGCACTCAATGCTACAATTATCACACTAATTCCCAAAGAAAATGAAGCCAAAACCCCGGATCGGTATAGACCTATAGCACTATGCAACGTGGTTTATAAGATAATCTCCAAAGTTATAGCAAATAGATTGAAACCTCTCCTACCCACACTGATATCACAGGAACAGGTAGGCTTCGTGGAAGGAAGATAGATAATGGACAATATTATTCATGCCCATGAATTGATCCACACTCTGAAGCTTCAGAAGAGAGGGGGAATGATAATACAATTGGACCTAGCAAAAGTGTATGAAAAAATTAGCTTACACTACATGGTCAAGACCTTGGAAGCCTTTGGTTTCACCCATCACTGGATCAGCTGAATAGTCAGTCTAGTCTCCACAACAAGCTACTCACTGCTAATAAATGGATCCCCTGCCAAACCCTTCTGGCCCAAAAGAGGCATCAAACAAGGAGACCTGCTATCCCCTTTCCTCTTCATTCTGATGATGGAAGGTCTCAATCGAAGCATTAAAAGTGCAACTACAACAGGTGAAATAATAGGTATCAATCCTTTCGAAAATTGCCCTACTTCCACACACCAACAGTTCGTAGATGACACCTCTCTTCATGGTATACCCACGGTCAAGGAATAAAAAGCCTACAAACGAATCCTGGAAGATTTTGGCGAAGCCTCAGGAGCAGAGATCAATCATTCCAAATCTATAATCTTCTTCTTCAATACCAACCCCACAATCCAAAGGAATTTAGCCAACATCCCGAGCTTTGAACGCAGGGAACTCCCAACAAAGTATTTGGGCATACCCTTGACAGACAAAGCCTACCAAATGTCCACCTAGGAAGGAATAATCAACACATTACAGGAGTGAGTAAAAAACTGGACTTACAGATCCCTAAACCTAGTCGGAAGACTTATTCTGATCAAGTTAGTCTTACAAGCTATTCCAACCTTTATGATGTCCATTTTTCCAACCCCCAAGGGGATACTACAAAAAATAAGAACCATCCAAAGGGACTTCCTATGGCGAGGAGCGAAAACAAGGAAAAAATGGGCCTTGGTGGCTTGGGAAAAGGTCTGTAAACCAAAAAGCAAAGGAGGTATGGGGCTACAAAACCCGCAAGTGACCAATGATGCCTACGGGGCGAAACTATGGTGGCGATGGGTCAAAGAAACTAATACACCGTGGGAAAACATGTGGAAGGAAAATTATGCCCCGGACATAAGCGATCAGGACAGAGTCTGCTTCAGAGGAACCAGGGAAGGTTCAGCCATCTGTAACCTAGCCTAGTGCAACAAAGCCTGGATTCAGATATACAGTTTTTGGGAAGTAAGGAATGGAAAAATAGCTAGATTTTTGGAGGATGCATAGAAACAAGAACCCTGAATGGAGAAACCAGACAGGGAGGCACTCCAACAGGAGCTTATCACACAAGGTAAAACCAGAGTCTACCATTACTAGAAACAAGAAATAGATTGCAACAAATGGAGAATCTAGAACACTTTCACTCCACAGACTAGAGCCCAAACCACAACAACAGTAAAAGAGGTGGAGGAGGAAGTGAGGAAACGAAAAATTGCAATCATGGAAGGAAATGACCAGTTGAGATGGGGACAAAAAGATGGTGGGGAATTCAACCTCAAGGAATCCAGACACTATATAGAGGACTAGGACCAAGAAGACCCGATGCAACAATGGGATAAGCTTTGGAATGACCCCCAGTGGTCGAAAATAAAAATATTCCAATGGTTAATACTACACAACCACATTCTAACTTGGGAAAACCTAAGGAAATGAGGATTCATAGGTTCGTCCCTCTATATGCCACCTCTGTCAAGATAAGGAGGAAACAATGAACCATCTCCTTGACGAATGCACCTATAGAGCAAAAATATGGGACTAGGCGGTAGGTATATTCCGTCAATCAAATAGGATCTGAGGTAACATCTCCGCAACTATCAATACCTGGAAATAGAATTACAGTGAAAACAAAGAGGTGAACCTTTGTTGGACCCTCATCCTGGGAATGATCATATGGGCAATATGGAAGGAAAGGAACTGACTCATCTTCAGGAACCAAAGCTAGCCAGAAGGGAATATCAAGGAAACAATAATCTCAATGACAAAAGAAACGGTATAGAGCCACAATTTCCAGACAAGAAGAGTGCAACTCATAGACCAGGACTCCCGAATTCTAGAAGCCTTCCACCTGAAATACGGATGCAACCCCATTCTGGTAAGACGGCCACTGCAACTCCAAGTAGGTGAGCACAACTGGAAACCACCACCAGTAGGCTCCCTTAAGATGAATTTTGATAGGGCGTCGAAAGGTAACCCAGGACAGACAGGAATGGGGGGGGGTAATAAGGGACAGTGAAGGAAATATCATCCGACTATACACTGGGAGTCTAGGAAACTCAACCAACAACGCGGCGGAATTCAGAGCCCTAGAGACCGACCTCGAGATTTTAAACCAGGAAGAGATGACAAACGTCATCATGAAAGGAGACTCCACATTGGTTATCAACACAATAAGGAGACTCCAAAATGGTTCCAGAGTGGGAGAAATTTAGCGGCACTAGCGCTTGGCACAGTCCCTGCAAAAAATTCAGGAGTACCTGCAGATGGGGATCACAGTGGAGTTGCACTGGGTGCGGTGGTCAACAAATGGACTGGCGGATAGAATCGCTAATGACAGGGTCGACACGCACGGACCAGATTTGGACACTATCTAGGGTAACATCCCAAATGGTTATTTCCAAACAGATTACATCCATTTAGCGACAAAAGACTATGACGGCAGTCGAAGTACAGATGACCACATCGAGGATGGAGGTGTAGAAATAACTGAAGGGCACAAAGGATCCAGGCAGAATTTGATATCTCGCCACCCAAACATGAGTTACAATGCAGATCCAGGTCACACAACAAGAAGAGGTATGACACCACATTCCTGTCAATAGGAAGAAGTACAGGGCCTGCCCGAGGGAAAGCAGAAAAGTTAATTAGTAGGCAGCAAAGGACGAAGGACAAAAGAGTTCCCAATGGTCGAGTATGGGTACACCTCACCCATTTATAGATACGGGGAGAGGTAATGATTGTCGTACAACGTGTAGGGTAAAGGATTGGCACAGAGATGATGGTAGGGCTCCCAAGAGCACACACTCTGAAATAGTGAAAAAGGACCAGAAGACACACCTTTATGAGCAGCCCATGATTGTTGAGATGAACCCACAGCTGGGGAAATCCCATAAAATAAGAGGCAATAGGAATAGCCATAAACTGGAGAGCATCAATTATAGAGCTTGTCTTACAAATCAGGAAGGGTCGAATAGGAACAGGGGAAGAACCCAAGACAACAACCACCACAAGAAAGCTAGGATGGTAAGAATGAAGAAAACCCATAGCAAGAGAGGACCCCAAGGAAAAGAACCCCCGAAAAGCGCCCGGAGGATTACAAGGATGGAGCAAGCAGCCAGAGAAGTCAAGGGTACCTTTCTCACGCAGGTTGATCCAAAGGGAAAAGCGATCATCAATAAGTGGGAGAGAGAAATCAACACCACATGCAAAGGAAAATCCTAGACAGAACTAATCAAAGAAGCAGATGGGATAAGGGACCCAGGGGCCACGCAACCCAGAACAACCCTCTACCACAAAATAGTGGAGGAGGCCTGGCAAACAAAAATGTTGATAGGCAAGATGAACGTTGACCGAAAAGAGACCAGCAGGGATAATATCAGGGACCAAAAGAAGGTGGTCACAGAAATTTCTGAAATGCCTCAGCGATCTGGAGGCTAGTGCAAAAAGACTAGTGGAGGACCAGAGGAGCCAAAAGGAAAAAATGGAATGAATGGCAGGCCAATTCCACCTTTACCTACGCTATGTTCACTACATGGAAATCACTCTAGCAGATCGGACTGGAACACTATCTTGTATCAAGAAGATGCACACGGTGGAGCAGAGGAAGGAGAATGAGGCAAGAAAGGATGGTCACGCAAGTCATCCCATCATCCTAGACTAGAGCAGGTGCAACCCCAAGACAAGTTTTTTTCAGTATAGGAGCTACCCCAGTTAATTTTTTTTTTTATGTATATGCTATGGATTAGCCTTTCAAACTGGTCTATGGAGGATTGGGTCGGTTTCCCTTGGTGGCAGCCCAACCCTCCCCCTGTTATTTCAGACAATGCAACTTCGGGATCCCTGATCTGGTTTCCTTTTTTGGAGATCAAGGGATTCCCCCTGCCTTTTTTGTATCATAACTTCTTATAGTAATACAAGATTTCACACTCACTTACAAAAAAAAAAAAAAAAAGATTAAGTTAACCCCCGGTCAAGGGTTAGAAAAAAAACTCAAAGGAGGGTTTGTAAGCGTTATAGCAAGATTTGCCTCACCATTGTTATCTTTCACAGAGGGCCTTTTTCCATTTCCCTATGCAGACTTATCATCCCTTTTTAATGAATTCAGAGCCAAAATATATACATTTTTCCACATATACGCTCCCTATCAGCTATGCAAGATGCGTATACGCTGGCTACTCCACTACAGCCTGTGTACATCAGGATTTGTGCCATAAAATACAAAAATGAAGTCAGTTTCCCATGTCACAACAGGAGATCTCTGATCCTTGGCCTTCCATATACTGGAAACGTTATGAAACAGCCCTTCGGTTTCATTCTGAAGGCTATAAAAGCACAATTCTGAGCTATGGAAAAGAGGAGAAAGCATTCAAATTTGAGAGCAAAGTTACTCTGGAGAAATTACTTCATATTGAGTCTACATCCCTTTGTCCCTCAAGTCTGAACACAGTGTTCATCCCCCAAGCTCTTTCCCTATTGTTGAGAGAACCTCATTGACTCTCTCCTATGAGCTTGCCTTTGGTGGAGGATTGAAGTGGTGGAGACCCAGTTGGAAGGAACTTGGTTTCTTGGTTTCGAACCATGCCGACACAGAAGTCTGTAATGTTGTCACTTTTGTTGATCAATTATTAATATAAATATTCCTTTCTCGTCCTATTGGTATATTGCAAATGTATGATTATTATCTATGGGTGTGTTTGTAATGTTCATTAATAGATTATGCTATATGATGTGATAACCCCTTTATATCATCATTATATACTTTCTTTGCTCGTTTGTTAAGAACTTATTGCAGGTATAAAGCTTTGGGTCGAAGTGCTCAACGGTGGAACATCGTCAAATGTTGGATCAAGGTAGGCCTCTTTCTTATCTTGCACATTAGTTTATATAGCATATGTTGGAATTGAGTTGATTTTTGCAGTCATACCTGTCTATTGTGGTTTACCCTTGGCCATAGAGAGTTTTTCCCTCGTAATAGAATTGGCGACTCCACTGGGGAGAGGTCTTCCTTCTAAAGGTTGAAGTACCTTTTCTTCTCACATTTCTCTTTTTCCTTTGTGTGTCTTTTTGTATCACTGCTTGACAAATTATGTTCACTCTGGGTCTAAGTTTTCATCCTTCTTGCCTTTGCTTGGCCTTGTTTTAAAGCATATACGCTCCTTTTTCCCTAACAGTCGTGTATACCCGCTTGTTGTATCATTGAAGGATGTGTATATACACCTTGTTCTCCTAAAAAGTCGCGTATACCACTTCACTTTGCTTGTTTGCTTGGTTTAGTGATTGTTAGGTGAGTTTTGAGGATTGTTGAGCCTTCTTAGGTCTCTGTAGTGCCTGTTGAGTTTCTCTGGGTTGACATGAAACCTGTTGGGAGTTCAACTTTTGGGCGTAGTCTTTCTCTTTGTTTTTCATCCTTGTTTGTCCTTGAGCCCTAGGTTGTTTGCTTGGCTGCTTGTTATTATTCTTGAGTTATTTCATTTATACATAGTAGAATTTATATATCAGGTTGCTTTACAGTCCATGCATTTTCTCTTTAATATATTGAAAATACAAAAAAGATAGGCATTTTGCATTGGTTAACATTTTTGTTTTTGAATTTTTACCATTAGCTTAGTTCATTTAGTGAAAGATTGCATTTTACTTCTGAATTGCAGAGTCGAAATTGAAAATTGCACTACTTTTATTAGCATATCATTCATTGAAAAGTTAAAGATAGACTTTGCATTATTTTCATATTCATTTTCTTGCAAATTCATAACATCATGAGTTTTGCTTCCATACCCTTTTGAGTAATCACGACCAATAATATTTACGCTTTAAACTAAAATTGATTAGTCAAGATTTTATTTTTTAGGGTGCACAAACTAGTCTAGGATTTAGTGCCTTGGAATAGGATTTTGTGAGTAAACTTCTCCAAGGAAATTAAATCAACATATGTGTCTGAGACAGGGAGTTGAGAATTCCATTGTATAATTGGTAATATTAGGAGGCTCCACTCACACCGGATTTAATCACGAGGTCGCGCGAAGTTAGTTGAAGGGATAACCCCTGGATACTCACCTAGCATCAGAGATATTTTGTGGATTTATTCGTATTTGGGGATCTTGCTAGTACCCATACCTCTGTGAGAGGCATTGCTTTCAAGGTTTTACGCTTTTCTACCCTGCCCATATGATGATCCGGACTTACGACTGCTCACTTGTGCATCAGTTATACAATGGTCTATTAGTTGCTTGACTTAGGTATCTCGTAGGTTACTTGCAGAGGTTATTATGCTTGTACCCTGGGTCAGATAGGGGTCAAACAACACACATCCTTTATGGAGTATTATCTCTCTGGGGAGATCTGACTGAATGGTTGTTAAGCCCACGAGGGCCCCTATAACTGATTTTGTTACCTCCAAACTTCAACAGGGAGTCTCAGGTCCCTCTTGGACGAGACATACCTTCTTTAGAAAGGGAGGCCACTCAGCCACTTTAGCCTGTTTGCATGCATATTGGTCGTTCGACTTTTTGGTATGCTCTTTGAATACTAGTTGGCCTTAGGATATATTTTTATTTTGTAGAGTTATAATTCATCGTGGAGTTGGACCAGCTTCCTCGTCGGTCCCATCGGTTGTAACAGATACCACCAGTTTTCGAGTTCTTGCCTTCTAAAAGGCGTAGAGTTATCAGGAATGGTACACACACATCCACCTTTCAGACTTGTGGTTCCACAAGGATGAGTACTAAGTCCAGTCTTCAGAACACTTGGAGTTCTTCGACTCCCATACCCACTATAATTAATGGCACCCCTTCGACTCCTGCAACCACTACAATTGCAGGGTCAGAGGCTTATACTATTACTATGGCTCGACCTGTAGTTAATGCTTCATCTCTTGCCTCAAACCCTTTTGGGGGTTTTGGCCACTCACCAAGTTACAATGTTCAGTCCAGCCCTATGTCTTCTAGTCCATTTTCTTATGGTATGCCTAACTTCACGTCGTAGTTTTCGACTACGATCCCAGTTGTTGGCCCTAACGCTAGATTTGGACTTGGGGGCACTACACCTCCTTACACTCCTTTCTCGTTTGGTGGTTCTCATATTCCTCAAACGAATCCTAATGTAGGAAGTGCCCAATTTCCTAACCCCGGATCTAATCCTTCTATGGTTGGATGGAACAACCTAGCTGGTGGACAAGTTCCACCCCATATCCCTACCCCCTCGGTGTCGATTCTGACCAATACTTTTGGTATGAATAATCCACTTCAATCCTCCGAATTCCCACCTAGATGAGGCTAGTCTTACACTTTGGGAAACCCCAAACCTAGATCCAATCCGGTTGGGGGAAATTTTTACAACCCCCAGTTCGGATCTAATCTGGTCGGGGGAAATTTTCATAATCCTTATCAGAACATTCCTGCTGGAATGATTCCCAACCCATGCTATATGAATCAGCTTGGAGGAGGGCCTTATAATTCCGGACAGGGCTTTGGTACTTACCCAAATCCTAGATGGAATGCAGTTCCCAACACACAATCTTTCGGAGGAGGATGGGGCCAAATGTCACAACCCCGTCTCCCTTTTTTGGCAACACTCAATCTGCCAGACTTGGCTAAGTTAATGAATGACCCAGTACTTCATGATCCCTCATGGCCCCCTGTCCCCACTAAACTTCCTTCGAACATTCCAAAGTTTGAGGGTAAGAATGGAGAGGACCCTGGTGAACATGTCACTACCTTTCACCTTTGGTACTCATCAAATTCCCTGAACCATGATTCCATTAGATTACGATTGTTTCAATGCACCCTCATTAGAGTTGCTTCACAATGGTATATTGAGATACCTAGGGGAACATATGGATCATTTAATCAGTTGGTAGTGGACTTTCTCAACCACTTTCAGTTTCCCATTCGTTATGATGTTGGCCTTGAACTTTTGTCGACTTTAAGCCAGGACACTGCCACTCATATCTTGGATCATATCCAGGAGTGGCGTAGATGAAGGCAGTTAATTAAGACCCCTATACCCCGACCTTTCTTCTAGAATGGTTTCTAAATTCTTTGCACCCTCCTATATCGAAGGACGTTGCTACTTTCGGGGTCTCCAACAAGGAAGAAGCTATCTTTAGAGCCCAACAATTAGATTTAATATATGCTCAGTCTGGGATGTTATATCACCTTCTTCCAGAAGCACCACAGTCAAATTATGATCCTAGGAAAAAACCCAAACCTCATGCCGATGGAATTGTAGGTTCCACCAATGTAAAGCCCGTAGACTCGGGAATGAAGTCTGTCGGAGGGTCAACTTCGTCAGGATCCTCCAAACCCACCCAATCGGTAGATGTACATTCTGTGCAATCATCGAAAAACCCAAATCGTGACCAAAAACCAGATGGGAATAAAATGAAAGGTCAAAACAACCGTAAGGGTGGGGAAAATGGTAACAAACCCAAGGACAATGATAAAAATGAGAAGCAAAATGATAATGCTGGAGAGGGCAAGAAAGAGAAACGTAAGGTGAATTTTCCTTGTAAACTTTGTACTGATGATCACCTTACACATTTATGCCCCAAACGCGTGGAGGCTACGAGGCTTTTAAATATACCACCTGTTGTGCTGACGAATCCATTCCCACACAATCAACACTTAGCCTCGAGCTCTTCGAACATCGGAAATGCGCCTGGTGGAAGTCAAAACCCACCATCGCCAAATGGCGACCGTGTTTGTATCAATATGGTCGATGCAAAAATTGATGTAGCCACCCATTATCGAGATTGTAGCTCTTTGAAAGCTAGTACCGGCCTAGAACCTCATCCTCCCCCTCCGGAGATGGACCTACAAATTGAGAAACTAGAGCCACTGCCCCATATTCCGAAAGGAGTACTCAAGCGCTCTACTCACAACCCTAATGCTAGAGTTGTTGAGAACTACTCTATCATTGAGGATCTTGGACAAACACCTTGTACGATGTCGGCTTTGGAGGTACTCTAGACGTGTCCATCACAGAAGAATGCCTTACTCTCTACCTTGGCCCTTAGGAGCTCTAGAACCTAGTGGCTCGAAACTCATCAAGTTTGATGTCACAGATGTGAAGCCTTGCTTACCCTACCATGTGGCTTTCCAAATCCACGTGGAGTATTCCAAGTATACTATCAAACGAGCAGTCGTTGATGAAGGTGTTGCCACCTACGTGATGTCCCTATTCTGTTGGAAGGCTCTCGGTTCTCCGACCCTTTCCAAGTCGTTGAACATGTTGACTGCATTTGACGGTCATTCCTTCCGCCCTCATGGTATTCTCCCAACCTTTCCAATCCCATTAGGTGGGAAGATGGTAGATGTGGAAGTAGAGGTAGTTGATGCGCCTCTTGATGATAACCTATTACTAGGTCGCAATTGGACCTATGCTATGGTCGTTGTCGTATCTTCTATTCTTTTAATACTTTGTTTTCCTCATCAAGGGGAGATCGTGACTATCGACCAGTTATCCTTTGCGTACTCTATTCCTAATGCATATGTTGGACCGTCGATCTCTGTGATCGACAATTCTCAGTTGGAAACTGAGAATATCGGCATTCGAATATATTCTTCCCTCATGGGAACCTTCGACTTCTCGACACCGATTCACCACATTTACGCCATGTCTAGTAGGCCTTCTTCAATGGGGAGGTCCATTCCTTTCCGCACTTCCTATTTTAATGATCCATGGACCCTACCTTCTCTGACTTCGTCAGGTGAAGGACAGTTGCATGCTAGCATGGTTATGCCTCTATCGGCAACAGAGATAGTGTATCAAGTTGTTATGGACTCTTCTGTTGATCTCGATCCTATTACCTCACCAACGGACGAGGAGGATCATGTTCTCAGGCCTGTATGGGTCACCTTGTCGTCCTGCTCGCATGATTTCCTAGATGAGACTTTTCCTTCGGATGAAGCCATCCTCAAAGCCATGAATTGTTCCGAGATATGCATCATCGATCTTATTTTCTCCCAAGTCTCGAAAGAATCGAGGAAGATGATTTTCGGTCTACCTTGAGTGAGATAGTCGGTCATGCCATAGTTCCACTTTATACGCACGACATTTATGCCGAGGGAAATATGGCAGGTATTTCTCCTACCATCTCGATCGATATCTCTCATACCCCTGGAAAGATTGAGAATGTAAATATAGGTGTGGACTGTTCGCCAGAAGAAATTTTGATCTACACCAAACTCTTCAAAGAATTTCGAGATGTATTTGCTTGGTCATACGAAGACATGCCAGGGATCAACCCCCGTATTGTCGAACATGAGATTAGGACTTATTTGGATGCTAAACATGTTCGAAAACATATTAGAGTTGTAAATCCTAGAAGGCCCCTGCTATTAAGGCAAAGGTGGAGAAGCTACTTAATCCTGGCTTCATCTACCCGGTTCCCTTGACCGAATGGGTATCCAATCCCGTTCCCATGAATAAAAATCAAGGAACCATCCATGTGTGTATGGAATTTCGCGACCTGAACAAGGCTTGTCCTAAAGATAACTTCCCCACGCATTTCATTGATCAGATTCTTGATGAGTGTGTGGGAAGTGAGATATTTTCTTTTATGGACGGATTTCCGGAATATAACCAAATCCAGATCAAACCTGAGAACCAACACAAGACGAAATTTATATGTCCCTGGGGTACTTTTTCATACCGGAAAATGCCTTTCGGCCTTAAAAACGTTGGAGCAACCTTCCAACGTGCCATGACTTTCACTTTTCATGATCTCAAGAACATAGTCGAAGCCTACCTTGATGATCTTGCTGCTCACTCTCACAAGAGAGTGGATCATGTTATACACCTTCGGCTAGTTTTTGAAAGATGTTGTTACTATAGAATCCAGTTAAACCCTCATAAATGCATCTTTTGCGTTAATTTTGGTCATCTCTTAGGGTTTCTAGTTTCCAAGACCGGGATCATGGTAGATCCTCTTAAGGTTGAGGAAATACTTCAGTTGCCTCCCCCGCACACAATTAGACAACTTCAAGGTTTACAGGGGAAAGATAACTTTCTACATCGTTTCATAGTGAATTATGCCAATATCACTAAGGGTTTCATGGCCCTCTTGAAGAAATACACTCCTTTTATCTGGGATGAGCAATCCCAAGAATATTTTGATGCTTTGAAGAAATCCTTGGTATCGGCCCCTCTGCTAAAATCCCCTGATTACAATAGATATTACTTGTTGTATATTGTCACGTCTACTGAGACGATTGGTATGGTTCTAGTTCAGGAGGATGATGAGCTCCATGAGAACATCATCTACTATCTTAGTTGAAATCTAGTCAGCCCTGAGCTTAATTACTCTCATGTTTAAAAGCTAGCTTTGGCTGCCATTCATGCATTCCAATGTTTACGTCACTATATATTGCTTTGCAAGACTATAGTGGTTGTTGATGTCAATCCTTTTCAATATTTCCTTACCAGACATATCATAGGGGGGAAATATAATAAATGGATTATCATCTTACAAGAATTTGATCTCGACTTTGCTTTGGCCAAGTCCAAGAAATCACTAGTTTTTGTGGAGTTAATATCCAATTTTCCACGATTAGATGAGGATGTTATCCATGTTGATTCATTTGCAGATGAACACATTTTCCTTGTATCATGGTCTGCCCCTGATATGGAGACATTGTTTTATATCTTCAAACTTGAAGTTCGCTCAGCATCTCTCGTGAGATGATCGACGGCGTGTTAGATATCAAGCCAAAAAGTATACCATCATTAGCAACACTTTATATTGTCGAGGAATAGATAATATCTTGCAACGTTTCTTAACTCGCGAGGAAGTTGAGTCATTCCTAAATGATTTCCACAAAGGGGCTTGTGGTGGTCACCTATTCAGGCTTGTGACAACCCAAAAAATCCTGTGAGCCGGTTATTTCTGGCCTACTATCTTTAAAGATTGTATCGAAGCGGTTAAGAAGTGTCACCCCTACCAGGTGTTCACTCGGAAAATGCACTCGCATCCAGCCCCTCTTCACCCAGTCATTATCATCGGTCCCTTCACCAAGTGGGGGGTATATTTCTTCGATTGCAACCCAACTTCGGCTGGGGGGCACCAACATATTATAGTGGTCGTCGACTACTTTACTAAGTGGGCCAAGGCCATTCCTACCATAAAATCTGATGGGAAGACTACAACCTTCTTCATGTTCAACCAAATTATCACCCTGTTCGATATCCTGAGTGAGATTGTCATTGATCATGGTAGTCACTTTCAAAATGAAATGATGGTAGAACTAGCATCTAAGCTGGGGTTTAGACACGGTCATTCATCCCCTTATTACCCCCAGGAAAATGGGCAAGTAAAGGCCGTCAACAAGTCTCTCAAGACCATTTTGCAAAAAACTATCAGTCAGAGTAATTCCAATTGGCACATCATGTTATATCCTGTGCTTTGGGCATACCGAACCTCGATTAAGACTGGCACCGGTTTTTCCCCTTTTGAGCTAGTGCACGGTGTGGAGTCGATCCTTCCCATTAAATGTGAAATCCCTTATCTCAAGTTGGTAGTTGAGCTCCTACTTGACACTTCGGATTTAGAGTGACGCCTTGTGCACCTAGAGCGTCTTGATGAGCAGCATCGAGACGCCTTTACGACTATCGAGGAAAACAAGAAATGTGTTAAGATTCAGTATGAAAAGTCTGTCTGTCCCTGGTTGTATGTTGAGGGTGATTTGGTCCTCTTGTATGATCAATCCAAAGAACCATTGGGGGCAGGCAAGTTTAAACCCATGTGGCATGATCCTTACATCGTGCAACAGGTCCTAGAAAAAGGAGCCTATGAGTTGGAAGATTATGAAGGGAATAATTTGGCCAAGCCCAAAAATGGGCTCTACTTGAAAAGGTACTACACTTGAGCCCTAGCCTTGGGTAGAACTCTTTGTATACTAATGTAAATTTAGTGTATATACGTCTATTTTCTCCTTTTATTTTGTCTTTAGCTTGCTTTTTGTGTTTTCCCTTTGTTGGCAGATGTCAACAGAGACTTCGGTGTACCTAGGATTTGTAGATGGATCCAGTCATCATACACAAAACTTGGCTTCCGCTGCTTGGGTGGTTTACTCACCCGAGGGTCTGCTGGTATCTTCAGGTGGCACATGCCTAGGGCCATCCACAAATAACATGGCCGAATATAGTGTCGTCATAGAACTTTTGCGCGATGTTATCTCGCATGGTATTCTCTCTTTAGAAGTTTGCCTGGATTCCCAGTTAGTAGTATGTCAGTTGAACAATCGTTACCGCATGCACGATCATACTTTACTTTGTTAATTCCTATCGGTACGTCTTTTAGAACGACAATTTGATTTTATTACATATTATCACATTCCTAGGAGTTCTAATCATGCATCCAATGCCTACGCTAATTACGTTTTAGATTGGCATTTGTCACACTATTAAAGCAAAGAAAACCATTAAATCAATGTACAAATTGTAAGATATAAGTAAAGCTGAAGATCCATTTTTATATATTTCAAAATTTGGTGTTTATATTACAAAATTGGGGCTAAAACCCTCAATAAACATATACAGTCGATATACATATCCCAAGACATCTACGCCTGTGGTGCCGGATGTGCATCATGATAGAAAACCACGACATTTGCGAGACACCGGAAGATTCGTACCCATGCTCTAGGTACACCAACCACCTGACGTTGCATGGCTTCAGGTAGATCCTCTACCTGAACCATAGGAATCCTCTGTGTCAAACGAGACAGGTTTCCCTGCACGTTTTGTAGGACCCTCTCCACTTCTCCTCCCACTGCCTCATCTCCCCGGTTCCTTTGTCTATGTTGAAGGAATCCCTCTGGTCGTTGTGGACCCATGTCTACGATCACACATGTATCTAATTAATATTCAAACACCATTCAAAACAAAAAATTATGTTCTTTAAATAAAAAAATACACAAATTAAATATTTAAAAACATGTTACCTATATCACTGTAGGCGGCCCCTGGTGGAAGTGACATATTAGGATCTCCTCTAAAATTGATCCCCGCATAGGGATAGTCATCCAGAGCAATGATTTTCCTCCGCCACCAGAAGAAAAAATTGTCATTGTAGGACGTTGATACCCTACATCCCCCCTGCCGTCTCATGACCTCGATCCACTACGTCATGGCTGGATTGCATGGTTCTCTAGGAAGGCTCTCCACTCTAGGTCCTGGGCCTGGAACCCACTCTAAAAATAAGCTGCAAAGAATAGAAGCAAACCCGAAGTTTTTCTTACTCCTTTGTTTGCACTCTGTCAACTGACCTTTCATATTGGTCAGCAGTGAGGTACACCAATCATAGACAATGGGTCTAGCACACTCTACTGCGTAAAACATAAGTGGTCTCAATGCTTGATGCAACGAAGCCAAACCTATGATCCTAGTAAGCACGAGCACAATGATCTTCAGACTGAGGTTACTTATTTCCCGGATGGGGACTTGAATTCCCACCTTGGGAGTCCTTGCTACACAATGGGCATCGATATATTCCTCGGTCTTCATCCCACTCCCTGCTCTATGTGACTTGAGGTTCACAATCTCCTCTCGAGGTGATAGACCAGTCAAGAAGTAGATGTCCTCTACTTCTATCCTCAATGGTTGTCCATCGAGGATAAAACTCTCACTATCAGGGTCCCAGTAACCCACCAACATCTCCAACAACCTCACTTGGGCCCTCATTCCTTTGAGAGCCCAAAATTTGTACAATCCACATATTTTTAAAGCCGCTTGAGCCACCAGATCTCATTCAATAGCTGCATCCACCTCCTCATGCTCTCGCTCTCTCCATTCCAAGACCATCCTACAAAAAACAAATCAATTTTTGAGTTAAGAACCCCTCTTTTTTACCAATTGCATACATATACACGGCTTACTTGCCCACATTCGCATGTAGGGCTCAATACATGCTCCCTGTGGTTCACATAGGGGCGTATACCTAGTCATACACGCGACCTATACAAGGAAACCTACGTATACTGAAAATCTTAATTTACGCCCTCAAAAACTAAAAAATGGAAACCTAATTCAAAAATGTAATCCACTGAATTTAAAGAGGAAGAGATGAAGAGTTACTTGATCCATATAGTTCGTGATTTCGTTGCCCGATGCTCCCACAATCGTCATTTGAACCTTGGAGGTATTTTTGGTCCAAATTGCACTATTTGGGTAAAAATCAAAATGATATAGTAATTTTTTATTTTATTACTATTTATATATTATTTTTACCCACTTTATATAGTTTCATCCTATTTTTTAACCTAATGGACTAATTCAAAAGTGGTTTTGAGCTGGTTTGTTTTAGTTTTGACTTATTTTTCTTGCGGATTTCCACGTCATAATTGACCGTTCGTCACCTCGGGTAGGTATTTCCATAACCTAGCATATAGGATAGGTATCCACTCCATCATGCATTTTGCATTATCCTTCAACTATCGCTTTTTATGCCTTAGGAACGAACCCATTTATTATGACACAGAACCACCCATCTGTTATAAATAATGTTGCTAATAAATGATAGACTTACCAAACATGGGTACCCTAGTTAGTGTTGGAAGATTGGTTGTTGTCATTGATGTCAACCCTAGTCATGGGTTTTGGACCACAAGATTGATGAAGTTATTTGGACATGAAGGAAAATGCACATGCAGATACAACA
>JZKD02S2194808.1:405399-415876 GCA_000966675.3 Picea glauca
TCTGTTTCACTGGATGACCTCAATTGCCTCTGAGGTGTTTCCTCTTTTTATGGAGTGATGGATATTCCTTTGTTTGATCTAGTCCTTCTTTTTGCAGGTAGGGCCTTTTCCTTGGAATGTTGGGTGGATTTTTATGAACTTCCAGGTTTTGTGGAAACCCTAGCTGCCTAGGGAACTTCAATCTTCGGCTCTGATGGTTGTTGTTCAATTTCCTTTTCTTTTGTCTCTTCATCCTGTAACCCTAGAGACACTAAAAGTTCTCTTCAAGACATTCCCAATTCACTGAGAGAAAAAAGAACCAATATTTTTATAAATCCTTGATGGTAGAGGCTTCTATGAGCAATTTGTGGATATTTCTGGACTCGTTTGGACATATTGGTTAGGCATTTGAGAAGGTAGAATGGGAGATTCATATCTTTATCACCATTTAGATGCATGATAAATATGAGATGATAGCAATGGAAAATTAAAAACCTACCTTCTCCAGTGATGTACCTATGTATTGCTGACAAAACACCCCTCCATTCCTCTCTCATCCAATGGATCGGGATGCCCTGGATCCAATCTGGTTTCTAATGCTCTACTAACAGGAACTATTTGCACACCTCAGCCAGTAATTTCCCTTTCTTGAACCACCTCTCACCACTGATAGGGAGAACACATGATCTTGCTATAAAATTCTCTGTTATGTGGATGGTTATATCCCCAATTTGTGTATGGAATCCATCAAAGTTATGTTCAAAGATCAGAGTGATTTTTGTATGGTGTCCATTGAAGGCACAAATGAAATCATATCGCTCATCTCTAATGAATATATCCTGGATCTCTGGTATGGCCTCTAACAATTCGAGCCCTACTAGATCTACCTTGTGTAGTTGAAAATGCTCTCGTGGTGGTACCATCATGCCCTAGCTCCCTCTATTGATAATGGTGGCCAAGACTAAGACTGACTTAGGGCTCGCTCAAAACATGCAATGAAAACTACACAAGGAACCAATGCACACAATTTCGAGGGTAATAGGAATATATGAGCACAATTTGGGTGCCAACACAATTTATTCAAGTTTTAAAATATGTTTAAGTCATGAAAAATCAATAAAACATAGTTTGTCTGTTGATTGCAAGAATGTTGGCATTCTTGCAATCAACACTTTTACACTTGTAGGCTTAGGTTTACCCTCTTGTGATCCATCATTGATATAAACCATGGTGATAGGACTGATCCAAACTCAAATAAATACTTGACTCGGCCTTTTAAAAAGAAAATCAACTAACATAAGAAAATAAGGGATGACATAACACAAAATGACCTAACACATAGTGAAGAAGAAAAACTAACTAAGAGCTAGGTTGAAAGATGAATAGTTTGGTTTAATGAGTAGAAGGAAGGGGTGCAGGCCTAGGATATAACATCAACTCCAACTGGGGGTATAAATTCCCTATGAGGTGCTAATAACAACATACTTGTGTTCCTTATTTCTTTATTTCTGCCATCCTGCCACCAACCATTGTATTCCCTTTACCATCCTTGACACTTGTCTTGTTTCAACTGAAAACCAAAACTGCAACTATACCCCAATGCCTTTATTGGGCTATGGAGTCTTTTATTCACACTAAAATACCAAATCATACTGAAAACTAAAGAAACTATGTACAAACATAACCACCTCTGGTTCATCAGGTAAAATAATGCTTCAGAAAGCGCCCATTGATTGGGCTTCCAAAGATCTCAATGTCATCCATATTTTTCAATATAAAGGTATTATTATTCAAAACCTTGACTAATTTGAAGGGGCCAAACCAAAGGTTATCAAACTTACCATGTTTGGGCTTGTCCTCCCTCCTGACATCCCATCTCAGAACCATGTCACCTACTTTAAAAGTATATTTTTCGTTCTTCTTGTCAAAGGCTACCTTGACCTTGCTCTGGTAAACTTCAATTTTCTCATTTAATATTTCTCTTCTTTGTTGAACTTCAATAATATGAAAAATTATCCTCGGAATGTCATTAGGCTCCTCCATTTCCTCCTGCAAAAATTCCAACACTAGTATACCAAGTTGGGTTGGGAAAACAATATCCACCCCATAGACTAGATGAAAATGAGAGGTCCCCATTGAATTTTGGTTCTTATCCTATCATCCCACAAGGAATACTTCATTTTGGAATCCCATGTTTTATTCTTATTTTTAGCCAATAGTTTTTTTCATAATCTCGCTGAGGGTTTTATTTGATGACTCTTCCAACCCATTCCCCTATGGGTAATATGGTTTAGAATTTGTCAGGATAATGTTGTGATTCCCACATAAATCAATCATGGCCTTGGACTTCAATTCCTGAGCATTTTATGTTACTAGTTTGTTGGGGCATCCAAACCAGGAAAAGATGTTTGTTTCTAGAAATTTCATGATTACTTTGTCAGTGGAATTCTTGGTAAGAATAGCTTCAATCCACTTTGTAAAGTAATGAGTGGCAGTAAGGATCCACTTGTTTTTTCCACTAGAGGGTGGGTTTATATCATCGATGAAATCTACGCCCCATTGTTGAAATGGGTCATTTGCAATAATTGGCTCCAGGGGAAGAGAGAGCAATTTCTTCTTTCCAGCAAATTTTTGACACTCTTCACATGTTCTGACCATGGAAAATACATCAGAAAATATGGTGGGACAGTAGTATCCATCCCTTTGAACTTTGAGGGTTGTGGCTTTCCAATGATGGTTCCCTCCACAAACTCCTTTATGCATATAAGTTTTAACCTATTTTGACTCATCTTCATCCACACACTTCAGCAAAATACCAGCAGTGTCTTTCCAATACAAATTATGATTTAAAATGCAGTATTTTACAACCTTTAATTTAAGGGATCTGGTTTTGGATTTTTCCAAATCTGGTGGGAATTCAAGGTGTTGTAAGAAGTAAGTGATGTCTTTATACTAGGGTGAAAGATAATAATTATCAAATACATGCATTGTCTTATTTTGAGCCTGTATCAGTGGAGCATCTGATTGGCTGAAGATATGGTGCAATTCAAGAACTTTGCAATTTGAATAAGAGAACAGTTTTGCGAGGCCCTGTCCCTTGATCAATTTAGTGGGATTTATATGCATATCATATTCCATAAGTTTGACTATCCATTTTCCTCTCTGCCCATCATTGTCTGGCTGGACAAGGATCTCCTTTATACTGTTGTTATGGACATAAGCGGTTATCTTAGACCGCATAACATAAACCCTGAAGGATTTCAACACCTTCACTAAGGAATAAGCCTACATTTCTAGGATGCCATACTTCAATTATGCATCCCTGAGTGTTTTGCTGGAAAAGGAAATGGGTTGTTCATACCCTTCGTATTCTTTTGCAATAGTACATCAACAATGCTCTCCTCCGAGGCAAAAGAGAAAATTAAAAATTATTTGGAGTAATTTGGACTAACTAGAACATGGGACTCAATTAGAGCTTGCTTTATCCTTTGAAAGGATGACCTTGATTCCCGTGTCCACTTAATGACAACATAATTTCTCAACATGTTTGTAATAGGCCTAATGATTTCAACAAAATTTGGTACAAATCGCCTCAAGAAATTTATTTTTCTCAGGAAAGACTGTCTAGCCTTCTTATTTATGGGAATGTCAATTTTTTGAATAACATCTACCCTCTCCAGGTGTATCTGTATTACTCCTGCATATATAATGTGACCTAGGATCTTGCCTTCTAACACAAAAAAATAGGATTTTTTGGGATTCAATGAGATTCTATACCTTCTACATTTTTGAAATATTTTCTTCAAGTGTTGCAGATGTTCATCATCATATTTTGAAAATATGGTGATGTCATCAAGGAATATCACCATGAACTTGTCCTTTTCACCCACAAATGAAATTTCCATGGCCCTTTTAAAGGTGGCCCCTGTATTCATCAAGCCAAAGGGAATTTTTTCATACATGAAGGTGACCCATGGGGTAGTGAAGGTCGTTTTTTCTTTGTCTTCTTCAAGCACTGCTATCTGATTGTACCCAGAATAACCACCCAACATGGAAATCATGTGGGAACCTACCACAATTTGAAAAATGCGATCCATCTTGGGCAATGGATAGTTGTCTTTCAACGAACACCTATTCAAGTTTCTGAAGTCCACACATAACCGTATTTCATCACCCTTTTTCCTTACCGACACCAAGTTGACCACCCAATATGAATATCTCAAAGGCACAATAATCTTGGTATAAAGAATTCTTTTTAGTTCCTTTTCAATAATAGACATCAATATAGGGTTATATTGTCTAATTTTGTTCCTAAATATCTTAGATCCCACTTTTAGAGGGATTTTATGCAGAACAATTTCAGTATCCAAGGTTTTCAGGTCTTCATAAGACCATGCAAAAATATCAGCAAATTTTGTCATAAGGCTAACATACCTATCTCTCTACTCATCCGGAAGTGATTTGGATATCTTTATGATCTTGGGATCTGCATATGTCCCAATGTTACAATGTACAACCTCATATTCCTGAGTTTTAGTTGCAGCATTCCTTGAGACATCATTGTTGTCAAAAAGTCTCTCTAGTGGGACTAAGCCTTTTGTAATATGATTTGTTTTCAGTTCCACAATTTTGTGACCAACCACCTTATTCAAAAAAGGAGGTGCCTACTGATTTTTTGTTTCATCATTCTTATTTTCTTGGTCAATGGATATATTTGAAAATTTCTCAATATTTTGCAGAAATCTCTTGAGTTATTGATCGTCACTGAAAACCTGCTAGTGTTTGACATTGTCTGGTATGGTTTTTTTGTGTCTAACCTCCACCTCATATTTAAAATTTGGACCAATGGGAGGCCTGAAAGTACTAGCAACCAGAACTAAAGAGTCTTCTCTTTGATTGGCATCTCTAGGGACAAATGAAATATTGAAAGCCATAAAGAAATTGTCAACTATGTCCCATACCTCATTCTTGTATTACCTCAGCGTCGACTGTTTTTTTTTATAAATGTCCTTCACCTGGTTCAAAACAAAAATTAGAATCACTGAAGACTGACAATTTTTCAATGGCCATATATTTTTCATCTCTCAATCCCAACACTAAAGCTTCATACTCTTCTATGTTGTTGTTTTTTTCAAATTCTAATTTGTATGAGAGTGATACCACTTCCTTTGAAGGGGAAATAAGCACTATTCTAGCACCAGATCCCTCCTTTGAAGATGAACCATCAAAATACATCTTCCAAATTTCATTCCCTTGGCCTATCTCTTGTTGTTTGTTGCATTTGCTAACAAATAATTCTGGAGCATCATCATTGATATGAAAAATAGATGACCCAAATTCATCTTCTACAACATAGATAGGATGATTACCTGGATTCTGATGATCACTCACAATGTAAGCCAATATGACTTCTTTGTACAATCTTCTACATTCTCCTCCAAAAACAAGGATGGTCGCATATGTCAGGTCCATCTGTAGAGATCCTCCCACTTTATTTAAACAAAAATATCCATAACAATACTTTTCATGGGAAATTGAGATAGAGAAACAAAAAGATCCTTAATTACTCCCAAAGATTTAACCCTTTTAGAATAAAATGAGTAAAGGTCATGCTATGGCTTGGTGATTTGTAACCCTATCTCATTCATGAAAACCTTAGGCATGACATTGTGTGATCCCCCAGATTCCATAAGGCAATTGTGCAGAATTTTGTCATGGACATTCAAGGATATGTAAAAAGGTGGGGAAGCATCAGACCTATATTCAATGTGTGGGCCAACCGTGATAGAAGGATTCTAATATTGCAGGTTTATCACATCATATGAGGTAGCAGAAGCAGGTGGGTGCAAAGCCTTCATGATAGACCTTTTAAAAGGATCATTTTTCATTAAATATGTCGAAGGTACATGAATCTTGATTTTCCTTAACTCATGCTCTATATTAAAAGAAGTTACATGTCTGTCAACTTCTTTCACCTATGGAACAACAGGTTTAGTTATTTGTTGTTGTTGATATTCTTTGTTTCTTGTGTCTTTGTTTGGACCTTGCTTGGAAGGAAGATATAATTTCTTATTCTGAGTTGGCACATTTGTTTTGGGACCCCCTGGCCTAGGCCTTAGATCATACTTCTTTTTAGGCTGACTTTGAAAAACCTCTTCTCCCTTTCTGTCATCATCAAACTGGTTTGATAGTTGAGAAATTTCATACTTTGACTGGGTTAAGTGACTAGGATGGAGGTCAGCTTCATTAAAAATGACTGCAGAATCTTCTCCAACATCATTTCTTTCCTCCATCTCTTCCACTTCATTGTTATGAAAAGGGGGTACAATCCTACGATCTTCAACATTCCTTATTTCCCTCTACATGATTTGAGGGGCATTGTTGGGCCTTTTGAACTGGTTAAGGTTCTTGTTTGCAGCTTCCTGATAAGACTTGTTTGGCTTATTGGCTTCCCATTTTAATTTAGCTATCTCTAAAGTCACATCCTTTAATGTTCTGGTCATCTCATGAAGTTTTGGGTCAGATTTTGTTGGTTTAGAAGAAGAAGGAACCTCTTCTCTATGTTTCTTTTTGTCCCTGTCAGATTTGGTTTTTAATTTCTCTGATGCTAGAATATTAGAGTCGACCTCCAGGGTTGCTTCTTGCATAGATAGCAAAGTGATGGACCTTTTCTCCCTTAAAGGAGATAAAATTCAGCATCAAATGCATTTGCAAATGTGATCTTGGATGAGGTGTCAATTGCCTTGATCTCATCATGTATATTGTTGTACATATTATTAAACCTTTTAGTGAAATATGAAACAAACTCACCATTCTTCCTTCTCAAATCCCCAAACTCAATGATGTAGTACAGGTAATCCCTCCTATCTCCCCATTGCTTTAGAAAGGTTTCACCTAATTCCTCAATACCTGCAACAAAGTTTGGGAGAGGACCATGAAAACACTTCCTTACATATCCATCCAGGCTCTACACAAACAACCTCATCCAAACATTTGCATGTTCAATGTTAAAATTGTCTGCAAAGTTGTAAAAAGCTACCAGATGTTCCTCGACAGTGACATATCCTTCACCATTGTACCTAGGCAAATATTTCATGTAGTCTCCTATTGGAAATGCATTTAGTTTTTGAGGCAGCACTAATGGTGCATACCTGGTCTTAATGATGACATCCATCATGTTTACAACCATCTTTGGGACAACTAGGATTTGAGGATTAAGAGGAGATACTGGAGTGGTTGCTTGAGGAGATGATGAGGTAGAAGTTGAAGCTAGAGATATATGAGGGATTAATACAAGGGGATTTTCAAAAATTATAATCTCAAGCTGCTTATTGTTGAGGATAGGGGCAACCTTTTCAGATCCAGGCTTTCCTTTGGAGGATAAAGAATGTTTCTAAGCAAGTGTGGATTTTCTTAGTTGTCTCTCTGAATCAGAAGCTATTGTATCACCATTAAGATGAGGGTTGGATTTTGAGGCTTTGTTTTTCTCATAGTTTGATTTCTTGAATCCATTATTGGGAGCCAGAGTTTCTTGGTAGATTTTCATTCAATGGAGTCACCAGGTGAAATATGGCAATAAGTGTTGTGCCTAATCTTTTTTCATCATCAAAGATAAGATCTAATCATTGTCGTTCTCCCAAGGAAATATTTCTTTGTTACTTCGTTCCCCGGCAATGATGCTAGAAGATGTTGGTCCTAAGGTATGCACCTGATTGCTAAGGGAAGAGCTAGGCCACTCAGTTGTTGGAATGATTGGTTTTTATAAGTTTGGTTTGTTTGTTTTGATGGTCATTTGATAGATGAGGTTCAAGGGAAGGGGTCTAGTTGGACTATTCCACAATATTCACCATAATGTTTCGCTTAGCCAGCGGCATCTATTAAGTTGTAGCAGATACAAGATATAAAAGTAGAACAAAAACACTGACAAGCATACAATTTGTCACTTGCGGCTAGAAATTTCAGATCTAACACATTACATTAAACCTAAAACAATATTTGGAATACACTTCTCAATAGGTTGTGTTAGCACTCGGTAAATTTCCAAGAGGTTGAAAAAGAAGAAATCTACAAAGGTAACTTTATCCAACCACTTTTAAAGCTGGGATCTAGCCCTTCCAACTTCAGAGAGGGATCTCTCTATATGATTTAGCTATGTTTTCAATTCTAGATATTAGGCTAGGTAAAGAGAACTGTAGGTTTTGTTGTCAAAGGGTTTTTGAATTGGTTGAGACAGTCTACACCTCCATTGGGATATGGGGTCTGTGTTAAATGCAGACAGCAGCCTGTGCTGCGCAGTGAAGGACTGCTTCCGAAACTGAGCGTAAGTACTGTTGGTAAGGGTCTGATTTCTTTTCTTGATCAGCTCATACTTCTCAAAAATACTCAACTTGGGCCCATTCTTGCCTGGCTGAGTGTCCAGTGGGGAATCGGTGGATTTCTTCGGTACTACTGTGGTGATTTCTTTATAAAGGCTCGAACCAAAAGGTGGAATGAACGGCTTGATTATTGTGGCAGGAGGGACTTCTACTTCTCCAGTTGGACCAGGAACTGAGACTGTCTTGGACCTCTTAGTGTGCAACTGGAACTCCTCGGATGATACCTCTGTGACAGGTGGAGATGAATCCTGTCGATGCCTCTTTTCTTTAGAGACCTGTGGTGTAGTAGTTGGTGGTATAGTGGCCGGGGGAACCTACTGTTCCGCTTCTATCAATGTGTCAGGCACCCACACTGTCTAATTGGCAAATTTTTCGATCTCGGGCTTGGACTCATGAACATACGGGATGTTTTTATTTTTCACCCGCATTTCTGAAATGATCCCACATGGATCATAGTGCCATGGGAAACTCATAAAGAATTTCATTTCTTTCAACATTTTTTCAGCTTCTTCCCCGGCGCCTTGACTATTGGAGATGAAAGAGCCAATCTGCCCCTTGATTCTCAATTGCTGCTTTTTCTTCAGGGAAACAAAATGAATGTCATCTGAATTCATGATCTGCCTTATATACTCTAACGCAAATATTCTTACCGGCACATAATTTGGCAGCTTGTAGGGTGCCAATTCACACCCGAAAACTCTGATCTCGGTGTGGTTTCGATACAGGTACCAGTCCCCTGTCTTTGCATTGTCCGAGAGATGTATAATTCTCTGGACCTCGTCGTTTATTTGTGGCTCGGGCCTGCCACTCATCATGCTTACCACAGGGTGGTAGAAAATATCGATGAATGCCTTGAAGCTATACTCCGTGGAGTTATGCTTCAACAAAGATGTCCACGCTGTGACTGGTTGAGGCCTTCCATCTGCATCCATTTTCTGCATAGAAAAACTGAATTTATCTACTTGATAGAAAACAAACATGTAGGCCAATATGGATGAATACCTGAACATGCCTTCCATGCCAAAATTCACGAACTATTCGTGAATATTGTTGGCCAAGAAGGTACTAAAATCAAACTGTGTGGTGGGTTTTTCATCTATGGAGAAAATGGATAGAAAACCCAGAATGGGCTCATCTACCCACTGGTCAGAATAGTATCCTAACAAAGCGCAAAGGGAGGAAATGACCTAGTTTCCCTTGGTGGAGAACATGGATGACGGGTAAGGTGGATTGGTGGAATGGAATTGAGCGGAGGTGGGAAGGAACAGCTCGAAAATTTGAGCTCTCTGGGGAAAGGTCATCTTTTGATACAACTCTGTAAGGATTTCTAGGTTGAAAGGAGAAACGGTGTCGGCACGGGGAATTTGCATCATTTGGTCAATGTCTTCGGGAGTGATGAAGAACAGGACGTCTCCGGACGAGGAGATGATGGCCCTCTGGTCGGGAATATATGAGCTTGGCATTTGAGGGCGAATTCGGGAAAGTGGTGTATCTGGGGAAAAAGGTACAGGAGCAAATTGGACTCCCAGAGTCCAATTTCATCACTCTGGTCCAAGAACATGTCCTGGAGCCATGACTGGAGGTCTGAAAAATCAAATTCACACTTGGTATCAGCGATCAATCTATCTTTATCGACCAATGGGATTTTGTCCAGGTCGACAGGAGGAGGAAGAAAAGGATTCTCTTCTCCTTCCGCTGGTCTTGGCTTTGGCGCCATCTCTGCAACAGTACCTGCAATAAACACGATGTTAGTGGGGTTGACTGACTGTGGATGAAGGCGACGGGAAAGCAATGGAGGCATTGTTGATACTGAGAGGGGGGTGAATCAGTATCAAGTACAATTTAAAAACCTTTTTAAACTTATACTTAAACCATTCAATTATATCCAATGAGCAATGAACAATAGTATAAGAGTTACACCAATACACCACAATACACCATGCACAATATATGAGAAATAATCAATAGTTTTGTTCAAGGGAAGTAATGACTTCCAAAGGTAGCTACAGCAGATGAGTCATCTCCAAATGCAACATTGCCACCCTTTCTCTTCAAGCTGATGAATTTTTCTTGATCCCCAGTCATGTGTGAAGAACATCCACTGTCTATGTACCATTCATCTT
>JZKD02S2194808.1:417856-430992 GCA_000966675.3 Picea glauca
ATGAGTGTTGTATCTGCATGTGCATTTTCCTTCATGTCCAAATAACTTCATCAATCTTGTGGTCCAAAACCCATGACTAGGGTTGACATCAATGACAACAACCAATCTTCCAACAGGCGTAAGAGGTAAATTTTCTGGTGCGATGGACGAATAGTGAATGAAGGGGGAAAACGGTAGTTTTATTTAAAAATGAGGTTGGTTGGGCGCGGGATACAGGTCAACAGGATAACGGGTATGTTATCCCGTAATAAATGGACAATGAGCCACTTGGGGGTGAGATGGCAGGTGACGGTGGCCAAAACATACGGATGGGTGACGTGGAGGCTAGGGATTGGAATTAAAAGTCGCAATAAGGGGCTGGTCATGAGTTAAAAGGTAAGGGACTGACAGCAGGGACTGACAGCAGTTATGGGATGGGCACGACTTGGGAGCAAGTGGAACAAGTGGGAGATGACGTCCTTGAGTGACGGGAGCTGTCAGATAGAAGATGGGGGATGGGACTTCAGGACCAATAGGCTGACGCCACGTATGACCAGGGGCCCGCCAGAGGAAAATAACAATTCTGGACCCCCCCCCCTTTGGTTAAAAGTAGAACATCAAGGGGGGTCAGAAAACCATCTTAAACCGTTGATCTGCGCACGCGTTTCCTGGCCGCAGATCTTAGCGCACCTTTTATCTCTCATGCCGGACCCCCCCCCCTCCATTAAAGGCAGAACGGACGGGGGGGTCCGGAATCAAATCTGAGCCTTCGATTTCAGTGCTCATCTCTGGGCCGTCCAGTTGTGCGCAATTCTTATTCTTGATTCTGGACCCCCCCCCCCCCTGGTTAAAGGCAGAACGGTCGGGGGGGTCTGGAACGATCTGTGCACCGTAGATCTGGGTGCCATGATCTAGACCGTTGAAAAGTTTATGGAGAATAAATCAGGAGCGGAGAAATATGTGCTGGGAAAACTTAGGATAAGTGCCTCTTACGGATTTTTCCCAAACTTTTCACATAGACACCACCAAGGGACTTCGACCAAACTATTCTTAGGCATTTGAGACATGGTGTAACATTTTCATCAAGCTGGTTTCATTGGGGTGAAACAAATGAAGCAACTAACCTTAGGACAATTAACCCAGATTAAACTGTTGGGTTAAGAAATTACTCTACCTAAGGGCTATCTTACCAGGATTAGATAGGCTGGTCAAATTTATTCACTAATCTAACCTAAGGGCTATCTGACCAGGATTAGACAGTCTGGTCAGATTTATTCACTAATCTAACCTAAGGGCTATCTGGCCAAGATTAGACAGTCTGGTCAGATTTATTCACTAACCTATCAACATTAAATTTAAAAAGAACTTGGCCATGCTTGAAAGGTATGGCCAAGTTACTATTATTGCATGGGGCTTTCATTTCAATTATTTTATGCCCTCTTTTTCTTTTTCTTCTTTTCTTTTCTTTTTCTTTTTTCTTTTTTCTTTTTCCTTTTTTCTTTTCTTTTTCTTTTCTTTTTTCTTTTTCTTTTATTTTTATTTTCTTTTTTCTTTTCTTTTTCCTTTTTCTCAAATTATTTGCAGAATGAAAAATCATTTGTCAACAAAAACACGAGATACAGATAATATCCCAGTCACCAGTTGATTCCCATAATTTATGGGGTGATAACAGCGGCTCCACCTGAGGATGGTACTTCCCTGTGAAGTGCCAAGAATCCTGGTTCCTGTAATCCTGAAAGTTTCTTCTTAGTAGCCTTTGTTGGTTTTATTCTCAAAAATTTGAAAAACAATGGTCAGCAGCTTAGGGCCTTCTCTTCGGGCTTCAACCAACTGACTAATGTTCCTCACTCAGAAAATGCAAGTGAAAAAATGAAACTTAAACTGGTATGTACAATGGAGAGTGAGCACTCAAATATTCTACTAAGGTGGGACATAATGTTTCAGCATTCTACCATTCACAGGTGCTCCTGGTAGATCTGACCCATCGGCGTTGTTTAGCAAGAAAGCATTGTTTCCTCTGAAATCTTGGATCATGTATGGCCCTGTCCATAGATTGTCAAATTTCCCATGCTTTCCCTTGTCCTCATTCCTGGAATCCCATCTCAACACCAAATCCCGTAGCTCGAAGTCATCCTCCTTGGTTCGTTTGTCAAAGATCTTCTTGATGTTTTCTTGGACGACCTGTGTTTTGTTGAAAACATTTTCTCTAGTCTGCTGCAAATGGATCATCTGGTTGATCCTTCTCTGTGAGTCATTTGGCTCAGCTTGTAGCTCTTGAAGTAACTTCATGACAGGGACTCCCAAAGAAGTGGGGAAAACAGCCTCTATACCATAGACTAGCTGGTATGGTGACATACCAATTGACCTTTTGGTGGTCAGTCTGTCAGCCCATAAAGCAAATACCAACTTATTGTGCCATGATTTCTTGTTCTCCTGCAATGTTTTCTTGATGATATTTATCAAAGTTTTGTTTGAAGATTCCGCCAACCCATTTCCCTGAGGGTAATAGGCTGTGGAATGCCCCAAACCAATGTGATACTGGTTGCAGAAATGTATGAGTTTCTTCGACCGAAAGGCAGCTACATTGTCAATTATAATCTTTCTAGGACAACCAAAACGAGATAAAATATTATTTTCAAGGAATTTGATAATTACTGAGTCAGTGGCTTGCCTGCTTGGTACTGCCTCGATCCATTGGTAAAATAATCAGTGGCAGTAAGAATCCACTTGTGTTGGCCTGAAGACGGGGGTTGTATTTCTCCAATAAAATCGAGTCCCCATTGCTGGAAAGGGGCCTCAACTGAGATTGGTTTCAGAGGTAGAGGAAGGAGTTTCCTTTTGCCTTCAAACAGTTGACACTGGTGACATGTTGTTACCTTCTGATGTACATCTGCAAATAGGGTGGGCCAGTAGAATCCAACTCTGAGTATTTTGTTGGCTGTGACCTTCCAGTTCAAATGGCCACCACATTCTCCTACATGAAACTCCTGCAACACTTTATCAGCTTCTTCTTTTAATAAAAAATTTAACAAAATGCCTGTAGGATATTTCCAATACAAATTGCCTTCTAGAATACAGAATTTCAAAGCTTTCAACTTCAAAAATCTATCTTTGGTCTTAGTCAAACCAGGGGGAGCTTGTAAATTTTGCAAAACGAAAATAAGGTCTGCGTACCATGGAGAGTTTAGAAATACCTCTCTCACGTTTGGAKTCGCCATYTCRCCCTGTTCATCTGCCACATCTAGAAAATTTATGTYAAGAGMATGGAAGTTTGATTCAKCCATTAATTTAGCAAGGCCTTGACCTTTAATTAGTTTCGTGGGCTTAATCTCTATATCGTATTCTAAAATGGTAGCAATCCATTTGCCCCTTCTTCCATCAGGGTTGTCCTGTGTCAAAATATCTTTTACTACAACATTCGGAACATATGCTATGGTGTGTGAATGAAGAATGTAGACTCTAAAGTCTTTTATGGCTTTTACCAAAGAAAAAGCTTGCTTCTCCATGATCATTTAATTCAGGGCAGCATCTCTTAATGCTTTGCTGAAGAAATCTATGGGTTGTTCATACCCTTCGCTGTTCTTTTGTAATAATATCGTTGCTATAGTATGTTCGGAAACAAAAGAAAAAAGATAAAAATCCTTAGTGAAATCAGGACTGATTAAGACAGGGGCCTCAGTGAGGGCCTGTTTGACTTGTTCGAAGGACTGTCTGGACTCAGAGTCCCACTTTATTTTTACATATTTTTTAAGCATGTTTGTAATATTCTTGAGGAGTTCTGCCAGATTGGGAATGAATCTTCGTAAAAAATTAATTTGCCCGATAAAAGACTGTAGTTCTTTGAGGTTTCTTGGGTGTTCTACTTTTAGTATGGCCTCGATTCTGCTGGGGTCTATTTTTATACCTTCCTTTGAGATGATGTGTCCTAGTAGTTTATCTTCTTCTAACCCAAAAAGACACTTCTTAGGATTTAAAGAAATCCCAAACTTTCTACATTTCTCAAAAACTCGTCTAAGGTGCCTTAGGTGTCCGTCATCCGATTAAGAAAACACAGTTATATCATCTAAATAGACAACAATAAACTTCCCAGATTCTTCCACGAAGGCGATATCCATTGCCCTCTGGAACGTGGCTCCTGCGTTCATCAGTCCAAAAGGCATTTTCACATACATGAAAGTGCCCCATGGTGTGGTGAAAGCAGTTTTGTCTTGATCATTCGGGTGAACTAAAACCTGTTTGTAGCCCGAGAAACCATCCAACAGAGATATTCGACTGGACCCAACCACCCTTTGCAGGATGTGGTCCATTTTAGGCAAGGGGTAATTATCCTTCAGGAATACTTTGTTCAGATTTCGAAAATCTATGCAGAGTCTGATTTCCCTGGTTTTCTTACGTGTAGGGATCAAATTAGAGACCCACTTGGAAAAACGCAGCGAGGCTATGATCTTGGTATCGTACATTTACTTGATTTCTTTTTCTATCAGAGGGAGCAACTTGGGATTTATTCTCCTGAGTTTCTGCCTAAACGGTTTTTGGTCTTCCTTTATTGGAATCCTGTGTTGTATGATGCTGGTATCATAGGCTTTCAAATCTTCATAGCCCCAGGAAAAAACATCTGAATATTCTCTGAACAACTCAATGTATTTGAGATTTTTTTCTGGGGGTAATGATTTGGACAGTTTGACCATCCTAGGCTTCTCTTCAGTCCCTATATTACAGTCCTCTATCTCTTGTCCATGAGCTTCTATTTTTGGTTTTTTGGCTACATCGTTACTGTCAAATAAATCTTCTAAAGTAACAAGACCCCTATGCAAAACATTGCTTTTCAACTGTAAGACGTCAGCATTCAATTCGTCATCGCCTAATTCTATTGAATCTATGGTATTTACACTATCAATTTCAAAATCAGAATTATTTACATTTTCATCTTCATTTTCTAAATCTATATTTGTACATTCAAAATCATTCTTGCATTGCAGAAAGTCTTCAATTTGGTCATCATTTCCAAACACTTTCCAATACCTGATATTGTCGGGAATTGTCGGTCTGCATTTCACCTCAACAGTATAAGGGCGAGTCGAGCGGAAAGGAATCTTACAGGTGGTTGCTGACGTAGCCAATCCATCAGCCAGAATATTCTGTCCCCTCGGCATTACCTGCAAGTCAACCTCATTAAAACACCTCAAGGCATCAAGAACATCGTTCATGTAGGCTCTAAGGCGTGGATGTTTAGCAGCGTACTCACCTTTGACTTGCTTGATTATTAATTCAGAGTCACCTCTTACCATTATCTGTTTAGCACCAACTTTTTTCAAAAGCTTCAGGCCGAGCATCAAAGCTTCATACTCAGCAATATTGTTAGTACATTGAAAATTTAGTTTGTAAGAATGATTTTCTGAATACCTTTTTATGTGATTATGCAGCCAGACTCCTGCTCCTGCTCCTTCTTTACTCACTGCTCCATCAAAGTCCATGCTCCAAAAATCAGCGGGCAATTCTTCAGTGATTACATTCTTCATCTTTGCTACCTCAATGCTTTCTGGACCTTCATCTTGACTACATAGGTCTCCCATCAGTTGAATATCTTGCTCTTCTGAATCACCGTCATTGTACAAGATGAATGAATCTAAATCGGAATGCGTAGAGTAAAGGGGGTAATTGTGCATCTTTTCTTGGCTACTAACCATGTACTTCATCAGTGTTTCTCTGTATAGCCTCCTCTGTTGCCCGAACACTGGAATAGTGGCGTAAGACATATCCAACTGCAGGGTTCCTTTCAACTTAGCCCCCCAATAACGGGATAGCAACATTCCATACTTTGGTGGGATGTCTGCAACCACCACATCCATTACCATGCTCTTCGCAGGAATATGAACCAAGGTGATGCATAGGTCCTTGATCAAACCAATACACTTAACTTTGTTGGAGTCGAAAGAGTGTAAATCCTTGTATGGTCTGGTGACCTCCAGTCCCAATTTTTCCAGTACGGCTTTGGGCATCAGATTGTGAGAGGCACCTGAGTCCAGCATAGCGTTATGCAAAATCAAGTCGTGTATGTTTAGACTGATGTAAAAAGAAACGACATCGCCAGTATCATCTCTACCATCTACTTCAGGTCCGAAAAGAAGTTCGGGATGATCATCAGTAAGGTTCACAGTGTCTGAATGGTTCACTGATCCAATGGTTAAGGCCTTTGTGCCTATGTCAGGTTTAATGGCCAGTTCTTTAATCACCTATGAACGATATCCGTCTCTGTTCATCAACTCTATAAGTGGGATGGGAATTTTTATTTTGGCTAATTCCCCCTCAAGGCTAAAGGGTGTAGGAGCTCTGCCATGGCTCATCAGTTCTGGTTTGTCTGACATATTCTTCGGCTCAGAAGTACTCGGCGGATTAATATGTGAAGCATCGGGCTGTGATGGCCTTTTCATATTGGTGATGTTTTTCTTCACGGGAGCTTCGGCATTACTTTTCTCAGGGATCTTTTCCACAACAGTCTTCTCAGAAGTCTTCTCAGCAGTACTTTTCTCAGGAGTCTTCTCAGCAGTACTTTTCTCAGGAGTCTTCTCAGTAGATGACTCAGATGTCTTTTTGATTTCGACAACCTTTTTTGTTTCAGTCGTCTTCTTTGGAGAACTCTCTTCTGTCTTCTTACTCCGCAGATTGTACTGCCAGTGTACCTCCAGAATAGCATTTTAAAAGGCTTGTTGTTCTTCATCTTCGGCTTCTTCACTTACCTTTGTTTGATTGAGCAGAAAGATTTCCTTCTCTTCTTGAGTAAGGAAAATAGCCTCGTTGTCGTGAATGCCCATGAGATTGATATGAGTGTCCTCCAATTCCTCAATCACTCCCTCCCCTTCATCAGCATAGTTTTCTTGTAGAGGAGGTCTAATCTGCTGATCCAGACCCCTCTGCTCTCTCTGATCCCTAGGGTCTCTCTGTCTAATCTGAGGAGGGTTTCTCCTAAAGTTAGGGTTCCAAACTTGGGCAGCAGGTGGGTTGTCTCTTGGAGGATTTCTATCGGACACAGTGAATCTTTCGAACATCCTTTCCATTGCTCGGGTAAATGAATCTAATGTGGAATATGAGGATGACGTGGAAGGTTCTTCTTTAAAAGAGACCCTCCTCTCTGACCTCTGTCATGCCCTTTTTGCCAACAAATTGGCCTCCACACTAATCACACTTTTCTGCATGTCTTCCAGGGTGGCAGAATTTCTTTCTCTTAGTTGGTAAGACATGTCCGCGTCAAATCCATCAGGGAATTTAATCAATGCCAAACCATGTGGAGGTTTGATTTCAGTTGGGATTTCACTGTACAGGTTGTTAAAACGGGTGCAATAATCTTGTACCATCTCACCTTGATTTCTTTTTATATTCTCGTATTCTGACAATATCTGGAGAGGGTTTTTCTTTACCTCCCATCTGTCAAGAAAACTTCTTTGGAACGCAACAAGGTCAAGAACTGAGGTGGTAGGTAAAGCTTTGAACCATTTCTTGACGTCTCCTATCAGACTTTGGGCAAACAATCGCATTTGGACGTCAGCCTCATCAACTTATTGCAAGTCAAAATAATCGTTCATTTTGTCCACATGTTGTTGGGTGTTTAAAGGTCCTGTTGCATCGAACTGTGGAAGTCTTGTCTGGTAGTCTTGGGGCATGGCATGTAGCGGCACAGCCAACACCAAAGGAGCATATCGAGCTACCATGATGGGTGGAGGAGGTGGAAGGACAACCTGGATGGTAGGCGAAGTAGTGACTGAAGACGAGGACGAGGAGAGACTGGATGGTACGGAGGTAGTGATTTGTAGTTTAGTCATGGGAGACAAGGCTTCGGGGGTTCGGGGTTGCAACACAGTTGGGTCAAAGATGAGTCCAGTCACAAAACTGTCAGACCGTGTTCTAACCAGGCTTCGCTGTGGAAAGGTATCAAGATCAAAGTTTTGAGAGATAACTAGTTTTTCTGAAAAGGAAGGAGACTTATGAAGGGGAGTATAACTCACTGAACCAGAAGTCGAGGTCTTTCGCCTGAGAAAATGTTTGGGGTTATCTATCACTATCGCGGGTTCTGGGTCTGGATGAGATCGAGTGTGAACTTTCTTGGGAGCCAGAACTCTTTTTGGTTTTTTATATATCTACTTTTTTTAATTTTGCGAGTCTGAAAATAATATGTACAAAGTTTGATCAACCTCTAAACATTACTTTCTTCTCAAAATCAAACGTTCTTTTTAGGGGAAAGAAAACGTGAAGTTATCAGTTTTTAGTTCCTCCCCAGTGGAGTCGCCATTATTTTAGCACTCGGTAAATTTCCAAGAGGTTGAAAAAGAAGAAATCTACAAAGGTAACTTTATCCAACCACTTTTAAAGCTGGGATCTAGCCCTTCCAGCTTCAGAGAGGGATCTCTCTATATGATTTAGCTATGTTTTCAATTCTATATATTAGGCTAGGTAAAGAGAACTATAGGTTTTGTTGTCAAAGGGTTTTTGAATTGGTTGAGACAGTCTACACCTCCATTGGGCTATGGGGTTTGTGTTATAATCAATATGAGATACAAACCAGAAACGTAAAGGAATACTTCCACAGGGCGAGATAATATACTCACTGGATCTTTAATAGCTTAAATTATGGACAGAAGAAAAGATGAGAAAGATAAATTCAACTAAGAAGCAGTTAAGAATTTCTTAATCGAAAACATCAGAAGATAAACACTAAAATCTTTAAAGTCGGAAACAGGGTATCCAAGATAAATCCTGCAACATACGTTACTCTTAAAGATTAGTTTCAGAAAACAATATGATCACAAAGCAAGAATAACATTCAACTTAGAGAATAAACGTCACCAGTGAATACACGCAAGAATCCTGTAAAAGTGCCTCCTTTTATTAATGGCAGATCTCTTCAAAAATGTTACAGTCTGATAGCGTCAGGGTGTAAAGATCAACAACAACCAATACTTTGAAAGGTGAAGTATTTATAATTCAAATTACAAACGTTCCTGTCATAACTGATCAGGACGTGCTCATTCTATTTTTAGTCTAACTAATTTAACTAATCAAAACTATTTGATGACTTGGTACAACTGCATGCGAAATTTCTGGGGTAGGCCGTTGGCGAGGTTCCTGCGCAACCTCTTCTGACTAGACAAGTGACTGGACCTGGACAGCTCATTTGCTAATCGAGAAGATCACAGAGTTCCTCCCATCTGAGATGACTAGGCACAGTGACTTTGAGCAATCTCCGATACACTTCGTCCATTTCCGTATATTTAGCGAATGTGGACTTAGTGAGGAATATGTATCGAATCTCGTGTTGGATACTGATGTCCAACTAAAGAGCGTCCAGGAATGCTTTGTCAGTGATACTCCCTTGTATGCCAGCAAACTTTGAACTGTCCTTAGACACTTTAGACAGTCTCTTTTTGTAATCTGGGAGTTTCATCAGTTTATCATTAATAACTTTCAGACCAGGGAGACCCTTCTTCTGGAGAGCCTCGATCTTGCTGAAGAATTTCTATACACCCTAATCCATCACCTGAACCTTTTCTTCCAGCTGAATCATTAGACTTCTCTTGGTCAAAACTCTTTTGACCTCAAGGATGGTCTCTGTTCTGTCTTCTATCTTCAGCTCTTCTAGCTCTTCTCTGGTCTTGGAATTGGGGAATTTGATGATATCATTTGCCTAAGTTGGTCTATCTCCCAATTCTATTATGATCTTCTCAATAGCCTGTTTACTCCTCTGGACCAACTCGTTCTGCTCAAACATGATTTGGATCATGGGCCAGATCTCATTTATGGACTTGGTGATGTCTGTCCATACATTCTCTTTGACCTCAGCCAAAGTCTTCCCTACCATTGTTTTCTTTTGGAGCTGTTGTAACTCCTTCCTGAGTTGCTCAGTTACTTGCTTTTCTTTGGAAAGACTGGTTTGGAAGGAAGTATTGAGTTCTTGGAGGTTCTCCACCTCCTTTTTAAGCCTACTGATCTCTGTCTCTTGCAGGTTCATCTTCTCCATGGATTTGGCGAGGTCTGTTGTTCCCTCTTGTGGTTTCACTGGTGTTGCAGATGGAATTGTTGTTACTGCTAATGTGCTCAATCCTGCAATTGGGATAGCACTCAATGGAATGCCTTCCATTGGCTTCAACTGCTCTTTCTCTTTCAATAATCTCTCCATCTCAGCTTCCATTTCTTTGAGTTGAGCATTCTGCTCCATGAGCAGCTTAAGCATTTCATCCTTCTCGCCTTCTTTTTCTGCTATCTCCCTCGTCTGTGAGTCTTCTATAGGAGGAAGCTTCAGTTGTTTCCTCAAGGAAGCGATATCTGCATTCTTCTTCTTTATCATCTCTTATGCAGCTTTGACATTTGCAGGATCATAGCTGATCTTGAGGACCAGCTGCTCCAAAGTCTTAATTCTGTTGTCCTTCGCGAAAGAAGATATCTTCTCCAGGTTGAGCTACGTTTGGGCATTGTTGAGCGACACCTGTAATTTTGCTGCAGAGGCAGAAGCATGTGCCAATGTGTGAAAAACCATCTCCCCTGTCTGTTTATGCAAATCCATCTGATCTGCTGGGTGCACGTCCTTTGTCTAGAACTCGAAGGTGGCTCTCTTGTAGTCTGTGATTACCTTGGGATCTGGTACTTGTGCCTGTAGGAAGGCCATGTGCATCCTGCCTCTTTCTGTGTCAAATGCAGACTGCAGCCTGTGTTTCCCAGTGGAGGACTGCTTCCGAAACTGAGCATAAGTACTATTGGTAAGGGTCTGATTTCTTTTCTTGATCAGCTCGTACTTCTCAAAAATACTCAACTTGGGCCCAGTCTTGCCTGGCTGAGTGTCCAGTGGGGAATCGGTGGATTTCTTCGGTACTACTGTGGTGATTTATTTATAAAGGCTCAAACCAAAAGGTGGAACGACCGGCTTGATTACTGTGGCAGGAGGGACTTATAATTCTCCAGTTGGACCAGGAACTGAGACTGTCTTGGACCTCTTGGTGTGCAACTGGAACTCCTCGGATGATACCTCCTTGACAGGCGGAGATGAATCCTGTTGAGGCCTATTTTCTTTAGGGACCTGTGGTGTAGTAGTTGGTGGTACAGTGGTTGGGGGAACCTGCTGTTCCGCTTCTATCAATGTGTCAGGCACCCACACTGTCTAATTGGCAAATTTTTCGATCTCGGGCTTGGACTCATGAACATACGGGATGTTTTTATTTTTCACCCACATTTCTGAAATGATCCCGCATGGATCATAGTGCCATGGGAAACTCATAAAGAATTTCTTTTCTTTCAACATTTTGTCAGCTTCTTCCCCGACGCCTTGACTATTGCAGATGAAAGAGCCAATCTGCCCCTTGATTCTCAATTGCTGCTTTTTCTTCAGGGAAACAGAATGAATGTCATCTGAATTCATGATCTGCCTTATATACTCTAACGCAAAGATTCTTACCGGCACATAATTTGGCAGCTTGTAGGGTGCCAATTCGCACCCGAAAACTCTGATCTCGGTGTGGTTTTGATACAGGTACCAGTCCCCTGTCTTTGCATTGTCCGAGAGATGTAGAATTCTCTGGACCTCATCGTTTATTCGTGGCTCGGGCCTGTCACTCAACATGCTTACCATAGGGTGGTAGAAAAGATTGATGAATGCCTTGAAGCTATACTCCGTGGAGTTATGCTTCAACAAAGATGTCCACGCTGTGACTGGCTGAGGCCTTCCATCTGCGTCCATTTTCTGCATAGAAAAACTGAATTTATCTGCTTGATAGAAAACAAACATGTAGGCCAATATGGACGAATACCTGAACATGCCTTCCGTGCCAAAATTCATGAACTGTTTGTGAATATTTTTGGCCAAGAAGGTATTGAAATCAAACTGTGTGGTGGGTTTTTCATCTGTGGAGAAAATGGATAGAAAACCCAAAATGGGCTTATCTACCCACTGGTCGGAATAGTATCCTAACAGAGCGTAAAGGGAGGAAATGACCCGGTTTCCCTTGGTGGAGAACATGGATGACGGGTAAGGTGTATTGGTGGAAGGGAATTGAGCGGAGGTGGGAAGGAACAGCTCGAAAATTTGAGCTCTCTGCGGAAAGGTCATCTTTTGATACAACTCTGTAAGGATTTCTAGGTTGAAAGAAGAAACGGTGTCGGCACGGGGAATTTGCATCATTTGGTCAATCTCTTCGGGAGTGATGAAGAACAGGATGTCTCCGAACGAGGAGATGATGGCCCTCTGGTCGGGAATATAATGAGCTTGGCATTTGAGGGCGAATTCGGGAAAGTGGTGTATCTGGGGAAAAAGGTACAGGGGAAAATTGGACTCCCAGAGTCCAATTTCATCGCTTTGGTCCAGGAACACCTCCCGGAGCCATGACTGGAGGTCCGAAAAATCGAATTCACACTTGGTATCAGCGATCAATCTGTCTTTATCGACCAATGGGATTTTTTCCAGGTCGACAGGAGGAGGAAGAAAAGGATTCTCTTCTCCTTCCGCTGGTCTTGCCTTTGGTGCCATCTCTGCAACAGTACCTGCAATAAACACGATGTTAGTGGGGTTGACTGACTGTGGATGAAGGTGACAGGAAAGCAATGGAGGCGTAAGAGGTAAATTTTCTGGTGCGATGGACGAATAGTGCATGAAGGGGGAAAACGGTAGTTTTATTTAAAACTGGGGTCGGTTGGGCACGGGAGACAGGTCAGCAAGATAACGGTTATGTTATCCCGTAATAAATGGACAACGGGCCACTTGGGGGTGAGATGGCAGGTGACGGTGGCCAAAACATACAGATGGGTGACGTGGAGGCTAGGGATTGGAATTAAAAGTCGCAATAAGGGGTTGGTCATGAGTGAAAAGGTAAGGGACTGACAGCAGGGACTGACAGCAGTTATGGGATGGGACACGACTTGGGAGCAATTGGAACAAGTGGGAGATGACGTCCTTGAGTGACGGGAGCTGCCAGATAGTAGATGGAGGACCAATAGGCTGACGCCATGTATGACCAGGGGCCCGCCAGAGGAGAATAACAATTTCGGACCCCCCCCCCTTTGGTTAAAAGTAGAACATCAGGGGGGGTCCGAAAACCATCTTAAACTGTTGATCTGCGCGCCCGTTTCCTGGCCGCAGATCTTAGCGCACATTTTATCTCTCATTCCGGACCCCCCCCCCC
>JZKD02S2194808.1:447228-468561 GCA_000966675.3 Picea glauca
TTGAAGACCAAAAGATAGAGGTTGACCTCATCTTGAGGATCTCTCCTTATCTTTTGTGAGTTAGTTTTGACTTTCTATTTTTAGAATATCAGATCCATTGTTTTAGGATCTAAAACTAATTGTAAGAGGCTATAAAGCCAAATACATTTGGAGCACTAAAGGGGGTTCGACTTGGAATACTATGATGCTGCCTCTGTAACACATAGACCTATTCTTATTTTATAAAAAATTGCAAGCTTCTTTCAGTTTTGTGTCAGATTTTCTCTTCTGTTCTTTTATAGCTTATGAGTGGAAGTCCTTTGTTGAAGCTCATTCAATTTGCAGTGACTGTCATCTCACTGATTAATTTTCTTAGTTGATGATCATAAGTTATTTCTTGGTTGTTAGACCCATTGTGTTTGTTGGCATGAAACATAATCTTGTTCAATAGCTATTTTCTTTCCCCCATTTAATCAAACTTTATCTGACCACGGTGCTAGAAAGCCTTGTGAGATTTTGTATCTCTAGATAGTCTTGAAAACACAGTCAAGTACTTAGACATTCATCTTGATCCACAAACCATTTCAATTATTTAGAAAATTTCTTCAAAAAGAGTTAGTTACCAGGCATCTCCGACTTACAGCCTAGGAGAGTTTCCTGGAGTGATAACAGAAGGAATCCTTGTTCTTTTCTAAATATTGTTGACCTGCTTCTATTGGACAAAATGTGCTTGGGTTGAGGTTGCAATGGTGTTCTTCTGTTCACCTTTTGAATAGATTGTGAAGAAACTAAATTTTGTAGTAGGAGATAATACCTTGCGGAACTTTTTAGATGGGACAGTAGTCGGAACTACCTCTGGTATCCTGTAGAGATGACCCCCTAGAGTAATAATGACATTACGGGGTCGAGACTCATAGATAGCATGGTGCTTCCACATATATGGCTGGCCCAATAGAACATCACAAACATCCAATGGGGAAACATCGCATAATACCTCATCCTTGAAGGGTTGGATGCCATATGAAAATTGACACTGTTGGTTGACACGAAAATCTCGTCCCTGGAAAAGCCATCCAATGTTGTATGGTTGTGGGTGTGGTGTTGTTGACAATCCCAATTGTTTGACAACCTCTGCTAAGATGAGGTTATTTTGGTTTACGCTACCAACAATGAAATGCACGGGGTCCCCTTCACCCACATATGTGAATGAAAAAGGTGCTCCCACTCTTCAGGATCTGATGGTTCTTCTGGTTTAATTGTTGTGGTCATGACAATAGCAGTGGGGTCTATGTCAATGATCTATATTCTCCTATTATTTTCTGAATCAGATTCCAAATCGGGGTTCGACTCCTTTTCTTTGATATCGGCCACCAATGACTATTTTGAGCGACATTCATGAGTATTGTTCCAGGGGATTTTGTGGAAATCACACTGCTTTCTAGTGTCCTTCTTGGTCTTCCTGTGACCCTTATTTTCTTGTGGCTTGGACTAGTTTTTGGGAGGCTTTATGTTAGGGTCGTATTTATCATACTTTGGTTGTTTCGTATTTGCAGACCCAAACTCCCATTTGTTTTGGTGCCTAAATTTCTACTCGATTTGGCAGCATATCGATAGGCAGCTCCCAGTGATGAGATGTCCAGAAACTCCATTTGAATTTAGAAGTATGTGTAGAGCCCCACGATATTTCAAAACCAAATGTCTCTCAGAATATTTGATACCCAGCTTGTTGCGCAAGGTATGGAAGGTATTGGTGAACTCTGGCACTGCTTGGCCCCTCTCTTAACGCAGTGTGGTCCATCTCATGTACTTGTCATCATAGTTATCAATAGGATAATATTGTTCCTTGACTGCATCCACACAAAAAAACCCAAGTGGGCTCGGCCCCATATATTCCAAACTCCTCTATGGAACTTTTCTCCCAGTAAATTTCCCACCAATGTTTGACATGGCGAAGATCTTTAAGGAGTGCAAAGGTGATCTTTTCCCTGTCGAAAAAAATACGAACAGAGAAATAACCTTCTAGTAGATTTAACCATTTTTCTAAGGCATATGTATCTATATCAAGGGGGTGTGCACAAGTTCTAGACACAAAAACACCAAAAACATCATTTAATTCCTCAAAATGGAACTGCAAGGTTCTAGACCCCAATTTTCCAAACTGGGTCCTGCTACTAAAATGACCCTGCAAGTTTATTCCTCCAATTTTTTCCACTCTAGAAGCATCTAGGAAGATGAAAAATAATATAGTGATCCAATATGGATCAAAGGGCCACCTCCAGGATCATTGGATTGTGATCAAAGTCCCCTCATGAGGGAACCCTTTATCGAATTATAAGTGCATATTCAAGGAAATATTCTAAAACCATAAAGTGGTCCAACCTATTTTATATTTGTTCCTTTCATGTCCTCTTATTGGTCGAAGTTTGGGTGAGTTTTGTCAGTTCCATATCTAACAAGCCTACCCTTTCCAAATTGATTACGAAGAAACCAGATAGACTATCCACCTAGGCTCTTGGCCTCCAAATCTCTAATGCACCAAGGAATAAGTTCAGATCTCCTCCAACCACCTCCAGCCCTTTATGGAGCTACGGACTATTAAAGAATTTTTCCTTGTATTACTTCCTCTCAAAGTAAGGGTCATAAATATTCAAGCAAGTAATTTATTTTCCATAATCCAGAGAAAGGAGAGAGATCCCAAACCCAAATGCAAAACCCCAAGAGTTATAATAGGAGAATAACCATGTCCTCCACCCTGTTACATTTCCCCTAGATTTTTCTAAAGCATCAATAAAGCTAAAATCCCACCCCCTTAAGAGCTTGGATAAATATTGAACTACCTTCTCCCTGCATGTCATCAATTCTTGTAAAAAGATGACAGAGGGATTATGAATCTCAATTAACTTTTGAATAGCAAATTTATTTTAGGAAAGTTCTCTACAATTCATGGTTAGGAATATCATTTTGAAACATCCCTAGGACCATTTTCTCTAAGGGCCCCAATCAATGATTGTTTTCATCATATGTCTAAGGTTGTGTTTGGTATCCTCCGAGATTTGGGAGTCACTGAGTGATTCCGAGCCCAAATTCTTTTTAGTTGAGGGGACAGGGACATCCAGAGGCTTAGGCTCAATAGAGAAGGCCCCTCCCAATCCATCCAAAGGAATGACAGGAGGGGACCGGGAAGTAGACTTAGAAATAATGGAGATTAGTTACTATTTAATGTAAACCGAATAATGGTTCCAACCGTCTAAATCGAATATCATCCTATATATTGTACTCCTCAATTGATTTAATAAAAACGCAGTGTGGCTTTGCTTTGATGGCCTCCATATGTTGCCTCGCCTAAGATAAGCCAGTTCCATTCCTTCTATTTTAAAGTTGGTATCAAAGCCTTAGGTTGGGAGAAGAGATCATTGTTGTGTGCACCCACTAACTGTGAAGAATACCACTTGAACCCTTTGTTGTGTTGTGAGATATTGTTGAGAGAATGTTGATGTCTCACGCTCTTGCATTGAAAATAGTCTCTGAATATTCGTGGCCCACTGGCTAGAGTAGAGTCACCTGTCAGAACGTTGTTTAGTTGTCATTTTGGAAGAGGTTGTTGGGTAGAGTAGAGTTGTCGGCCACCCGTGTTGAGTCGTTGGTTAGGAAGAGGACCAATTAATGGAATGTTTGAATGCATGTATATGATCTTGTCAATAGAAAAATCTAAACGAGGAGCCATGCCAATTTGCTCTGTGAGAGAGGTGGATCGCTAGTTCGTTGAAGGCCTCCACGATTTCTTTCTCCGGATTTGACAAAAATCCCATATCTTTGTTCTGCAACTTTTTCATCTTTGCTATGTTCAAGCAACCGCAACAATAGTCCTCGCAATAATTTCCATATGCCACTCCACGGATCGTATTTTGCAGACCTGATCGTCTGCTGGCCGGTGAGTGGTCATTAGAGGTAACCAGAATTTGTTGCACATGAGCTACCATTTTCATGGATATTCAACTGAGTATTTCCTCCTCTTGAATGGTTAGACAGATGATTCTTGTAAATTTATACATTTTCATCATATTTAAATGAGTTGGGAAGAAAGTAAATCCATAGATCCTTGTTCATAGAACGGATTCATTGGTGTTTTTGTTGTCGATGCCTCCGTCTTGGGTTTGAGAGGCCACACCATTTTATCTGCTAGTTTCCATTCTTGGCGCACGATCGTTGCTTTGGAGCGGAGTTTGTTGTGTAAAGGAGTTTGCAGAGATGGCGAATACACTTGCTGAAACTTATCTCAATGAAGCCAATAAATTGGATGGCTCGAATTTCGTCAATTGGAAATTCAAAATGCAGACCTTGATTAAATGTTATGGTGTATGGACGATCGCGAAAGGAGATGAAGCACGACCCGATGCATCTGCAGGATTGACAGTGGAAACAATCCAAGATTGGGATAAGTGGGAGAATAAAGCCAAGGTATTATTACGAATGTCTGTGAAAGATAATATAATTCATCACATTAGAGATGCTAAGACTTCTAAAGAAACCTAAAAAGCACTTAAAGATTTGTATGAGACTAATAATACAAATCGTATTCTTCTTCTAAAGAGTAAATTTCTAAGTATTAAAATGGATATAAATGAGTCTGTCAATACTTTTCTTGGGTGAATTAAAGACATGAAAGATAAATTGGGACATATAGGAGAAAAAGTGTCAAACATTCATCTTGTCACAATTTCCCTAAATGGAATGCTAGAGGACTATCAAATGTTTATAACAGGCCTTGCAGTGAGAGAGAAATCTCCTACCTTTGAGGAATTGACAGGTATATTGTTGCAAGAAGAAGAGAGGCGCACGAATTTGAAGCCAAATTTGAAGCCTCGGAATTCAGACTTAGCACTATGGACAAAGAAGAGATTCCCTAAAGGGAAACCAGGAGGAGGCTGAGGAGGAAGTTCATTTCATAGGAATTCATTTCCAAATCCAAATCAAGGTATGCCATCTAATAGAAATGAACCCAAGTGTTTCTATTGGGGTAGGACTGGGCATCTTGCCAGAGAATGTTATAAGAAGAAAAATGATGAGGCTAGACATAAACATAAGAAACATTTAGGACACTTTGCAGAAGAAAACCCAAATTTTGATTCAAAAGATCTTAGACTATTTGTGTCTAATGTTGCATTGTCTACTGAAACCGATGATGTTGATGCATGGTTTGTTGATTCTTGAGCTTCAATTCACATGACATGTAACAAGAATTGGTATATAAACCTTAAAGAAACACATAATGGTGCCCATATTTATCTTGGAGATGATCATTCTTATCAAATCAAGGGATATTGAGATATTCCAGTAACACTTCTGAATGGTACTATCAAACACATTTGCAATGTTGTGTATGTCCCTGGGATAAAGAAAAACTTGATTTTTGTGTCCACAATTATAGATCAGAATTTGAAGGTTGAATTCCTCAAGACACATTGTATAATGAAGGACTTGCAGGATCATTACAGAATTGTTGCCTCAGGAGTCAGAGTTGGAGGTCTGTACAAACTTGATGTCACCAACACGAATCATCAAGCATCGACTTCTGCAACTATGCCTACAGAAACTCTTTGGCACCAAAGGTATGGTCACATTAATTATCATGATTTGTTGTTATTACAAAAACAAAGTATTATTGAAGGACTCCCTATGTTGAAGAATGAGTATGTTGCTTGTGAAGGTTATGCATTAGGAAAGATGCAGATAGATGAATTCTGCTCTAATTTTGATAGGAGAAAGAAAGATGTATTGGAACTTATACATATTGATGTTTTTGGACCAATGCAGACAAGGTCCTTATGTGGTGCTTATTATTTTTTTCTATTTATTGATGACTGCACAAGATACACATGGGTTTATTTCCTTAGGAAAAAGAGTGAACTTTTTTTAATACTTAAAGGAATTTAAAAACATGGTGGAGAAGCAAACAGGAAAGTCCATCAAAATACTCCACTCAGATCAAGGGGGAGAGTATAGATTAGGGAAATTCATCAAGTATTGCAAAGATCATGTAATAGTACAACAATTTACAGTACCCCACACTCCACAGCAGAACAGAGTTGCAGAAAGGAAAAACATAACTCTAGTGGAGTGTGCACGAAGTATGATGAAAGGTAAGAATCTCTCAAATGTTTTTTGGCCAGAGGCCATTAACACTGTCATTTATTTAAAGAATAGAAGTCTGACAAGGTATCTTGATAATAAAAATCATTTCGAAGCCTTGTATGATTCTAAACCAGCAGTTAATAATTTGAAGATATTTGGGTGTAAGGATTTTGCACATATTCCAAAGGAGAACAGGAAGAAGCTTGATGTTGAAGCTATCAAATGTATTTTTATAGGGTATTGTTTAGAATTTAAAGCATATAAATTGTTTGATCTGTCTATTCACAAAGTGTTTGCAAGTAGAGATGTAACTTTCCATGAGTTTTGGTTTAAGGAGATTGGAGTAAGTCGAGACAAATCGGGGTAAGACTTTTTTTGAAAAATGAGTGAGCGGGAATCCCCTGGTTCTCAATGGCCGACAATCCTGGGTCGCCTTCGCCATCGCTGAAAGCTGTCACTATGGGCTCCTCCCCTCCTTTCGCTTCCCCCCAGCCCGAGCCTAGTTAGCACAGACTTTTCATTGTTATCCGTGGCCTGTCTATCCATCAACCGTGCAGTTACAACCAGCTTATTTTGGTTCTGAATACTTAAGCTTTTTACCTTTTCTCAAAGCTCCTCGAAGCACACAGTACTGAAAAGGTCTTTCCCTTTTGTCTTCTTGCCCAGCATTGACCTCCATTGTCTCTGTCTCACACTGATCTACATTGAAATCCCTTACAACTCGTCAGTCCACTAACGCACTCTTCCCACTGACCCTTACATCGTCCCTTATCACTGTCTGATTAACCGACAAAGTGGTCCTGATTTCTACGCCGTGTTTGTTTTTCAATGAACTCATTATCGGACTTTCTGATGAAGACTTCCGACGAGGTTATCTGGAAACAGGAAGGACTTTTCGAACAAGTGGATGCCCTTTCTAACCTCCAGCAAACTATTCCCCCCTTGCCTTCCCTTTCAAATACTCTTCCTGACCCCACTGTTTCCACTGCTGCTCTTGTCGCTCCCCTTCCATCAGAAGCCATTGCTCCGTCCAATGCCCCTCCTGTCCCCCCCCCCCTGCTTTCCCCTCCTCCTTTTCTCAGGCTAGGGTTATTCGACCCCCCCTCCAGGACTCATTTAGCACTCCCACTGATTTGAGTAGGGCCCCTCATAGTCAAAAGGTGTGGAAGGCAAAGAGGAAAATATCGCATTTGGTGTTGGGCGACGGGGTGGGCCTTGAGGATCTGTGCAAGATGTCCACCTGCACTCTGGTTGGACGGATTTCTTACAATAAACTGTGCTCTCAGTCGCTGGAGGATTGGATCAAGTTAACCTGGTTACCTCTCTTAGGCTATTCTCTGGAGACCCTCTATCTAAGAAAAGGCTGGCTCGGCTTTAACTGTAAGTCACCGGAGGATGCTTCTTTGTTACTCGCTTCCTTTTGGGTCATCGATGGCAGCAGCCTTATGCTCAACCACTGGATATTGGCCTTCAACCCGGACACTGATTATTTTCATCTTAGACACCTGTGGGTCCTCTTGCTGGGACTTCCGCTGCACCTTTGGAACGAAGGAGCCTTAAGAGCGATAGGCGACGCACTTGGCAAATTTATCACCCTCGACACACAGTCACTTCATAGTCCAGAGAGGAAAATAGGCAAAATACTGGTTGAAATGGACGTTACTGTTGGACTTCCTGAATCCCTGGAAATCGACTGGAGAGGACGTAAGCTTCTCCAAAAGCTGGATTACCTCGGAATTCCTTTCCGTTGTAATTTCTGTCGTGAAACAGGCCATCTCAGAAGAAATTGTCCTGGTAAGCTTCCGATCACTTCTCCTGAAGAAGATGACCTCCACCTTAATCCTCCAGACTATATGGAGGCCGACCCCTCACTTGCTTACCTGGATCTCCCTCCAAACCCACTCTCCTTTCCTTCACCTGAGCACACTGAGAAATCTTTGCAGAAGCTGAAACTATTATGTCCTTCCCTCTTTTTTTCCCTTTCTGCAGCTGAGAAGGAAGCCACTAATTCCTTTCACTGGCTCTCCTCCCACAGCAGTGTTTTTTCCCCTTCCCCACAAGCGCGCCCTCCTCTTCCCCAACACTGTCCGCCCCCACACTCCACTGCTCTCTCCCACCTATTGTGATAGAAGCTCAACCCCCCGACGCCTCCCTCGGCTCACCCTATCCTCCTTCACCTCACCCGTCATTGCAATCTAGCGCTCCACCCTATACATTGGATTCTCAAGCTATTCAACAGGTGTTACCAGGTTATAGTCAATCCGAAGGAGATGCAGATTTACTTTTCCATTCTGGTCCGACCCCCTCTCCTTCTTGTGCCCCTCTCCCGGAACTCACTGCACTGTTGCCGGTTTATCGAGGCAAGGAACTCATCACTCCTTCTGCAGAGGCTGGCCCCTCTAACCCTCACCGTAATGATGGAAAGGCTTATGTTTGGTCTCGGGGCATTGGAATGGAACTCTCCCCTCTTCAAACCCGAAGCTCCAGAAAAAAGAAGGACTCACTCAGCACACAGCAATCTACTTTTGATCTTCACTTACAGGATGGTAAGCCCCTTAGAGCAATGAAGGCTTTGGCACGCACTAAGAAATGATAGTGCTCTCCTTAAATGTTAGAGGGACCTGAGGCACCCTCAAGGCTGCTTCTTTCCGTAGACTACTGGAGCATTCAAAGCCCGACATTATCCTGCTTCAAGAGACCCTCTCGTCAGCACAAAAAGCCAGGGACTTCTTAAATCTGTTTCGTCCTTCCTGGTTTTCCTCGGCGGTTAATTCTTTAGGAACCTCTGGGGGACTGCTGGTGGCATGGGACCCCAGCCTCTTCGAGATGAGACCTTTCCTAACGAGCGGGGGTTTACTTTTAATGGGAAACCACATTGCTTCAGAGATGGAGATGGTGATTCTTAATTGCTATGGTCCATGCTCCGATCGACTTCCATTCTGGACTCAGCTGGCAGTTAGTGGGATTCTTTCACTCAAAAATCTCATCATCGGCGGTGATCTAAATATCATTCTTGCTGCAGATGAAGCCTGGGGAGGATCTTACCAGCCAAGTCCTTCTGAAGATTTCTACAGAGCGTTATTTGCCCAACACAATCTGATTGATGTTAGGCCGTCCAGACTATCCCCTACGTGGCGGAATGGAAGGACTGGCACTTGTGCAATCGCCAGAAGACTTGATCGATTCCTTGTGGCTGGTAATTTACTGTCATCTCTGGTTCTTCTGTCATCATGGGTACAGTTCCCTTACTTCTCTGACCATGCCCCTATTTTTCTGCATCTGAGCTTCACTGAGCTACACCGTCAGATCCCCTTCAAATTCAATCATGATTGGCTTAAGTCCACTGACTACTCTGACCTTGTTAAATCGGTTTGGTTGGATCCACTTTTTCTCTCCGAAGAAAATCCTCAGCTCCGACTCACTTGGAAGCTAAGGGTCCTTAAAGAAAAAAAAAATCTTGGTTCCTGAGACACAAATCATTGGAACAGAGCCGTTTACTCTCTTTGGAGACGGAAATTACAAAGCTAATCAGCGGCTCTGCCATCTCTGCATTGACTATGGAAGAGTCCAGTCATCTTAAACTGCTCAAATTCAACCGGAATGCCTTACTGCGCGATGAGGAAAACTGCTGGCGACTTAGGAGCCGCGCCACTTGGTTGAAGAGTGGAGATGCTAACACAAGATATTTCCACAAACTTGCAAGCTATAACAGAAACAAAAAGCTCATTCTGACTATTAATAACAATGGGGGCGATGTTATTCAAGGACAGGAGGCCATTAAGGAAGAGGTCGTTGCTCACTTTTCTCAGCTTTACAAGGCCACTTCCACTCACAACTTCCCGGAGAAAGTTGCTACAGCCAGACTTTTCCCCCAGTTAGTCATTGATGTTGAAGCCGAGGATCTTTACAAACCAGTCAATCTAACAGAGCTTAAAGACATTCTTCAAAAGTTCAAAACTGAAAGAAGCCCCGGGCCAGATGGCTGGACTTCGGAATTCTTCATTTTTTTCTTTGACCTTGTTGGTTTGGATCTACTTCAGATGGTGGAGGACACCCGCATCAGAGGAAAGATCTCTGGTAATCTAAATTCAACTTTCCTGATCTTGATTCCCAAAGCAGATAGCCCCCTCTCCTTTGATGACTACAGGTTGATTTCCCTGTGCAACCTCATTTATAAGGTAGTCTCAAAAGTCATTTCAAACATATTAAAGCCCTTTCTTGGTAGGAGTCTCTCAGCAGAGCAACTGGGTTTCTTAAAAGGCAGAAGGATCCAGGATGCTATTGGGGCAGCCACGAATGCATCCACAGCATCAAACAAAAGAACATAAAGGCGTTGATTCTGAAACTAGACCTTAAAAAAGCTTTCAACTACATCGATTGGGACTTTCTGCGATTAGCTCTCCACTCGGTGGGTTTCAGAGAAAATTTTATAACTTGGATTCTGGCTTGTGTTTCCAGTGCTAGTTTTGCGGTCCTGGTCAACGGGGAGGCAACAAATTTCTTTAAAAGTGGGAGGGGGCTACGCCAAGGATGTCCACTCTCCCCCTACCTATTTATCTTGATAATGGAAAGTCTCAGCCTTCTCCTCTCCAAAAGTACGTCCGAGCAACTTATTTCGGGCATTAAGGTAACAAATCTCATCAAGATAGTCCATCTTATGTTCGTGGACGATGTTCTACTTTTGTCAAAAGATGATCCAGAGGAATGGTTAGCTATTCAAGAGGTGCTCCGACTTTTCAGCTCCGTCTCTGGACTTTCCATCAATCATACAAAATCCTTCGTTCATTACTGGGGACTATCAGAGGTGGAACTCCTTAGCCTTAAAAGCTCCATCCCTTTCACTTTTATTAATCTGAACGAGGGTTTCAAATATCTGGGGTTCCATTTGAAGATGGGAGCCTCCTCTATTGGAGACTGGCGTTGGCTAGTGGATATCTTTGAGCGCAAAATTGGATTTTGGTGCAACAATTGGTTGTCCCTGGGCGGCCGCTTGATCCTAGTTAAATCAGTGTTGGAGAGCCTAGCTGTCTTCTGGATGACACTGGAGCGTATTCCAAAGAAGATTCTTATTATTCTTAGAAGGCTATCTTTCCATTTTCTGTGGTGTGGTCCAGATTGTAAGCCTCACCTTCATCTCTGTAGCTGGCAAATCCTGACAAAGCCCAGGAGGGCAGGGGGATGGGGGCTCAAAAACCTCTCCCACTTCAACGAGACCCTCCTGGCCAATTCTTTCTGGCGTGCTGTCTCCCACGATAGCATTTGGCACCGTATCATACTGGACAAGTATCTGGGCTCTCAACCGCTACATCACTGGATTAGAAAGACCTCCTTCAATCTAAAGAGAGCCTCTCCTTTCTGGAAAGGATTGGTTGCCTCTTCGCCAGTCATTCTTCACTGGCTCAAGTGGAAGCCGGGTGCGGGCTGTGAGATCCTTCTCGGCAGGGACCGAATTCTCGGTCTAGAGGACCTTTCGCTGCTCTCTCCATTGCTGAGTTCGATCCTACAGTCAAAAAACATTTCGTCCCTTGCTCAGGTGAGGGCCCCGAATGGCAAGTTCCACTTTCCAAATAACTGGGCGGGGAGTGGAGATCTTTCTCTCAGCGGACAGAGTGCAATTGATTGGGATTTGTTTACCACTGCACAAAAGAGCGCGGGCGTCTCACTGACCGACGGCCCTGATGTTTTATTGTGGGCTGGGGGGAATGCCACGGGCCGCATCTCAGTCAAAAATATTTATGTCGCCCTCCTACATCAGCTCAACATTTGTCCCGATTTTTCCTGGACGTTTCAGATATGGAACTGGAAAGTCCCCCTCAAGCTGAAACTCTTCATCTGGTTGGCTGGAAAGGAGCGAATTCTCTCCTGGGAAGCTCTTCGCCGGAGAGGCTGGGAAGGTCCGGGGATTCGCTTGCTCTGTCGTCAAAATACTGAGGACACCAGCCATCTCCTTGTTCATTGTTCCTTTACCACTGAGCTCTGGAGTCAGTTATTAAAGCATTTCACTCTTTCCTTTAAGTGGAGCGGCCTTACCATCTCCGACTGCTTTTCCTCGTGGTCCTCACAAAAATTGGCCCCTATGAGTCTGGCAGTTTATGCGTGCTGGCATATCTGGATTGAGAGGAATTTTGCAATTTTTAAAGATCGCCCTCCTTCAGTGAGGCATGTTTTTCATAGAATTCTGGCAGCCTTCTGCTGGCAGCCCACATCGGTTAAGACATTCTCTACAAAAGCATGCAATTTCGAGATGGCGGCTGGACATACCCTCGTTTGTTTTGATGGCGCTGCTCAGTTGGATGGCCGTGTTTGTGGGGCTGGGGGCATCTTCAAACATCACCCGGCGAGGATCACCAAGTGGTTCCTAAACTGTGGGGTGGGAACTAATACAAAGGCTGAGCTCTTGGGACTATGGGCCTCCCTCACTCTTGCAGCCATGTGGTCCATCAACCATCTACTCGTACTTGGAGACTCAAGAGTTATCATAGACTGGATAACTCAAAAGTGCAAGCTCCACTCTATTCATATCGAGGGTTGGTTACATCTCACGAGGAATCTCTCTGATCATTTCTCCGACATCAATTACCACCACATTCCTAGATCGCTCAACGGGGAGGCGGATGCTCTCTCAAAGAGAGCACTCAATGGAGTGGTGGGAAGACTCTCGGTCTTCCACTGTGAAAATGGGATAGATAGTCCCATATCCTCCATTAACGTTTTTGAACGATGACGGCTGTCCCTCTATAGCAGAAGATTTGCGGGCAGCTTTTGATAATAGTTTGGACTACTTGAGCCTCGCTGTAGATTTTCCTCTTGATCAGTTTCGTATAGTCTTCCTCCTTGCTTGACTTGTTTTGTTTGGGCCCCTATTATTGGCGCAGTTTTTTGATGGCTTTTAGCTCGCAGCAATTGCTATTGTAAATGAATTTATACACTTTATAAATTTGAGGAATTTTTTATTGGAAAAAAAAACTTTCCATGAGCAGGCAGAAGGAAATAATGAAGACAACAATCATGAAGGATGGCATGTACTTCTTGAAGATGAAGAGGTCAAAGAAGAGAAGCACCAGCAGGAAAAGGCAGCCAGTGACATGGATACATCCAACAATGAAGAAGGATCTTCACAAAATGGAGAAGAAGTCACCAGCCAATTGAGAAGATCTTCACGACAGGTTCGTCCACCTGAAAAGTATAAAGATTATTCCCTGATGAGTAATATTTCAAATGTCATAGAACCCATGAATTTTAATGAAGCTAATGAACATGAAGAGTGGAGAAAAGCAATGGAGAAAGAATATGACTCTATAATGAAAAACAAAACTTGGGAATTGACTGAATTGCCTAAAGATAAAAAGCCCATAGGATGTAAATGGATATACAAACCTAACTTCAAAGTAGATGGAAGTATAGATAAATATAAAGCCAGATTGGTAGCAAAAGGGTACTCACAGAAGGAGGGAATTGATTATGCAAAAACATTCGCACCAGTAGCTAAATTAAATACTATAAGATTGTTAATTGCATTAGCTACAAAGTACCATTGGAAGCTTCACCAATTAGATGTAAAATCTTCTTTTATGAATGGTGAGTTAAAGGAGGAGGTTTACCTTACTCAACCAGAGGGGTTTGTGAAAAGTGGTCAGGAACATTTAGTGTGTAAATTAAAGAAAGCATTGTATGGACTTAAATATGCACCTAGGTCATGGTATGAGAAGATATATTCCTTCTTTCTTCAGCAGGGTTTTATGAGGAGCAAAAATGATCCAAATCTGTATGCCAAGTTTGATGAAAATGGGCATGTTGTATTGATTTCCTTATATGTTGATGATTTAATTATTACAGGAAATTCAGAAAAAATTGATTAGTGGAATTAAGAAGTAGATGTCACAGGTATTTGAAATGAAATATTTTGGTGAGTTACATTACTGCCTAGGTATTGAAGTTTGGAGAAATGATGGTCAAACCTTTGTGTCTCAAGGTAAATATGTCAGAGAAGTACTTAAGAAGTTTAAAATAGATCAGTGTAAAGTTTATTATGTTCCAATGCAGTAGAACATGAAACTTTACTGTGATGATGGTTCGAAGGAGGTAAATGGTACAGTGTATAGACAGATGGTGGGAAGCTTGAACTATCTCACTACAACCATACCTGACATAGCATATTTTGTTAGTGTCTTAAGTCAATTTATGGAAAAACCTCTAGAAAACCATTGGAATGCAGCGAAAGGGGTACTCAGGTATCTCAAAGGCACAATTGATTATGGTATTAAATATACTGATTCATTCGATGTTGAGCTGATAGGTTACTCAGATTCAGACAGGGATGGAAAACTGGATGATCAGAGATCTACTATAGGTTATGCCTTTGGCATTGGATCTGGGATTGTTCCATGGAGCAGTAAGAAGCGGCCTATTGTATCTTTGTCATCCATTGAGGTAGAATATAAAGCATTGTGTGCAACAACTTGTGAAGCAGTTTGGTTGAGAAGACTACTTCAAGATGTTGGAGAAGAACAAAGGAAAGCTACAATAATCAAATGTGATAACCAGAGCTCAATCAAGTTGGCAAATAATCCAGTTTACCATTCAAGGACAAAGTGTGTTGATACTCAGTTTCATTTTGTTCGAGAAAAGATGCAGTCTAATGACATTGCTTTAATGTATTGTAATACTAGTGGAAATGTTGATATTTTCACTAAGCCTCTTGGGAAGTTAAAATTTGAACTGTTTAGGGAGATGTTAGGTGTGGATGTGAATCATTTTTCCATTAAAGGAGAGACTTAGAAATAATGGAGACTAGTTACGATTTAATGTAAACCGAATAATGGTTCCAACCGTCTAAACCAAATATCATCCTATATATTGTACTCCTCAATTGATTTAATAAAAACGCAATGTGGCTTTGCTTTGAAAGTTTGATGTCGTCCAGGTGTTGCCTGAAAGCAACCAGTTCCATTCCTTCTATTTTCAAGTAGTAGAGATCCCTAAAAGGCTGGGTAAGAAATCACAAGATTTTTTATCTATTCCTACTTCCCAAAATCCAAAACACAAGTAGCCAAAATAAATTAAGTAGATTTTTTGTGTTGTATATACATTATTAAAAAAATTAACTTTATACATTATTAAAAAAAAATTAACTTTATAAATATTTTTATTAAAAAAATCATTTATTTTTGAAAACCAATATTCTTTCAAGATTTTTATTAAAAAAATTAAAATTATTAAAAAAAATTAACTTTATAAATATTTTTATAAAAAAATTCACTTATTTTTGAAAACCAATATTCTTTCGAGAAAATAAGGAGGTGGATTACACAGATATGACTTGTTTATTTAAACAAAGGAGGTGGATTACAAAGAAAATGCAATTCTTTTAATCCAAGTAATAATAACTACAACTTTCCATATGCTCTTCTTTTTATTTGATAAAATACTTAATTTACATATAGAAGTTTCGAATTCATTCTTTCACTTGAACTTTTATTCTTATCATTACAGTTTTTCACTTGAACTTTTAATCTTTACATTACAGTTTTTATTTTGCGGTAGACTTAAACCCAAGTTCCCTTACTTCCCTTAGAGAGTGAAATTGACATTAAAATAAACTAAAATATATGCTCCCAACTTTCACTTTCTCTTTATTCCGAAATTCAAATGCCACGCCACATACAGAAACACGACCAGCCGTCGGAGAGCCTAAAATAATGTTCCAACCTCTCTCTGGTGCCAATCCATCTCCCTGGCATTTCCCCCCCTTAGCCAACCGTTTTCACATTCAATATATTCTCTGCCTCAATCTTCCAGTCCTCTTCTCTTACCGTTTTTCATATTTCAATATATTCTCTGCGTCAACCAACGCCATGGACCAGATTGGAACCTCAGTTGCAGCGGACGCCATTAACAAGCTTATTGTTGCTCCACTCATTCAACAAATAGATGATGTTATTCACCTGGACCGAAACCGTGGGGTTCTGCGAGGTAAGTTAGAGAGTATGAAGCTTCTTTTACAAAATATTTGCAATGGCTTTCAAAATCAGCAGAGAACGCCGCCCGAGTCCATCCGACACTGCTTGGAGAGCACGCGTGATGCGATTGAAGAGGCGAAAAGCCTCATCGATAGGTTCCAGCCGCAGCAATGGTGTCTCGATTGCATCTTCTGCGAGCCCAGAATTTCCAGACAGATCAGAGAGTGGAACTCAAGATTTGATCAGCTCCATCAAGAGCTTCTAACTCTCTTTTTAATGTTTGAAAGTGCTCACCAAATTGGCTCATCCTCAGCACAACCAGCGGCAAAGGAGTTACTTCAACCCCTGCCTGACTGGGGTATTGTAGCAATGGACTTTAAATCTGCGGAGACGCAGCTGCAGACATGGCTAACGGAAGCTTCACAACTTCGCATAATTGGCGTGTATGGAATGGCCAGGGTCGGAAAGACCACTTTGCTCAAATCCGTGTACAACTTCTACAAGGCGAGTGATGTCTTTGATGTTGTGATTTGGGTCACGGTCTCTCAAGACTATAAAATTTCAGACTTGCAGGGTCGTATTGCAAAGGCGCTCAAATTAGACCTTTCCGACATTTCTGGTCTTGATAATGATACCCGCAAGATGGCGTTGTCTGCAAGTCTGATTAAGAAGAATTTTCTTTTGATGTTGGACGATATGTGGAGTCCGTTGGATCTGCAACAAGAATTAGGTGTTCAATTTGGGGTTGATAAAGCTAGCAAAGTAGTATTCTCAACACGCAGCAGAAATCTGGCATTAACAGAGGCACAGAAAGCCCTGAAAGTGAAACCCTTGTCCACGGAAGAAGGGCGGGAATTGTTCCAGAGAGTAGCTTTCAAAGATGGCCATGTTCCGGAGGAATTAAAGGAGTGCGCCAGAGATTTTGCCGACGAGTGTGAAGGTTTTCCCTTGGCCATAACAGCAGTGGCCGCAGCAATGAGAGGCAAAAAATCTCTACATGAGTGGAATACTTGTTTGTCTCTCATGAAAAATGCAGATGCTTCTTTTCCAAATACACATCCCCGTGTTGACCAACAACTGTATCGACAAGTAAGATGGAGTTACGATGACCTGTCCAAAACTCCAAACTTGCAAAATTGCTTTCTTTACTGTGCTATGTATCCAGAGAATCAGCAAATTGATGTGGAGAAATTGGTGCTCATGTGGATCGCCGAAGGATTTGTAAAGAGCAAAGATGCAACCCATTCAAAGGACATGGACCTCGGGCGCAGGTATGTAAAGATTCTTTTAGATCGTGGTTTGTTTCAGAGTGTTAATTTTGAAAAGCAGAGCAAGGACATAATTGTCAACAAACCTGTGGATGTATGGAAAAGGAGGTATATAACAGTGCACAATGTTATTCGAGATATTGCAATCTACATTGGGGAGAAGGAGGAAAATTATTTATGCCATGCAGGCCAACAGCTCCAAGATTTCCCAGACAGTCAGACACAGGCCAATTGCAAAAGAATATCAGTCTGCCTTAATGAAATTAAATATCTGCCCAACCGTGATTTCCAGTGCCCAAAACTTGTGAGTTTACTCTTATCCAAAAATCTATTATCTTGTAATGTTCCTGAAAGCTTTCTGATCAACCTCACCTCTTTGAGGGTTCTAGATCTCTCCTATACCCGTATAGAGTCAGTGCCAACATCTCTAACACAACTTGCATTACTCAAGTTTCTGGATTTGAGTGTGACTGCCATCAAGGAATTGCCTGAAGGCCTAGGAAAGCTTACACAACTCCAATATCTTAATTTATATAATTGTCAGAAGTTGGTATCAGTGCCATCTAGCATAGGAGAGCTTACACAACTCCAATATCTTAATTTAGGTGATTGTCTGATGTTGGTGTCACTGCCATGTAGCATAGGAAAGCTGAAACAACTTCAATACATGGATTTATGGTACTGCCCCCAATTAGTATTGCCACCCGAGCTTTCTCAAGTCACTTCATTGAGAAGACTAGATTTGTTTATTATTTTAAATATGGATTCTTTAATAATGGATAACTGGTCAGAAATGAAGCATTTAAAGTTATACTATGACACGAACAATGATCTTCCCCGGAAGATACAGAATATGAAGAAGTTGCAGAGCTTCAAGTTAGTCTACAAAGGGATAAATTTTCCAAATTGGACGTATGAGTTTCAACAACTTGAAAGGTTAGAGTTGCTTCATTGTTCTGAAGTGGAGGAGGTTCCTTTATTGGAGAGGTTGCCAAATTTGAAATTTTTAAAATTAGCAGCCTGCAACAAGATGAAGGATTTGGGGATAGGGAGTTCCAGAGATCCTAGATTTCCAATGTTATGGACTTCCAGAGATTGTACAGGATTTCCAATGTTAGAGATATTGGTTTTGAAAAACATGGGGATGCTACAAAGTCTAACATGGCCACTATGTGAGGGAGTTATGTTGAAAGAAGGAACACTTTCCAAACTTCGTGTTTTGAAGATTTTGCAATGTCCAATATTAAGGAAATTGCCCATTGGTATGGAAAAGTTACCCAGTTTAATAGCATTATATGGGGAGGAAAGATGGTGGAAAAATATGATTTGGGAGGATGATAATATGAAAATATACCTTGACAAAGTTTTTAAAAGCAAGGAAAGGTATACTGAACAAATGTATAATTTGTATGTATGAAAAGAATGTAAGAGATGAAAGTTAAAAATAAAAATAGGAGAAATTATTTAAAAATAAAGTGTAATATTTTGTATTTAAGTGTAATAATGTAAATAAATATATGAAATATCAAATTATATGGAATGTTTGTATATTTCCTTCCAATGTAATTTTTTTTCCTTATTTACATTTAAACTGGTTAAAAAAAAATTTAAGTCTATAAAGAAATATTATTAAATGTTTCATGGTAAATATAGTTTTAAATTTTTTTTGTTAATTTAATTAATTTTATTGTGATTTTTATAATAATAAGGATGATGTTTTCTTTTGTAAAAGAAATGTGTATATTGGTGTTTTTAACTAAACTAATTATATATTTACAAAAGTAAATATTCTAATTTAAATATTTAATTTGGGATTTATTAAGTTTTAAGAGGATCAAATTTTTTTAAGATTAATATTTTTCAAAAATGTAAGAGGAATGGTTTGCCTCATGAACATTTTGATCTTTTTTCATACTTGATAAATTCTGGATTAAGATGGATCTAGACTAACTTTTCATATATTTCATTATTAAGTCAAGTAGAATAACATTAAATGGATGACATAAAATTATTATCACATTAAGTTAAAGAATATTAAATGGTTTTAAGTGGGAAGAATAATAAAAAATATTTACCTTAAAACAAATCATATCAATTAAAATTAACAATAAATAGATTCCACACACCACAATGAAATTTAAGTGAAAAGTAAACATTATAAGTAGTGTTATTTTATTTTTATTTTGAGGGCACAAGTTGATAACAGTGAGTTGATTCCAACTTCCTACCCCTACCACTATTGTGTGATAGGGGAACCACTACCACTATAACCTACAGATGTAACCACACATGCCCCAAATATGGCACATGTAACCCCACATGCCCCAAGTATGGCACACTGTTAAGTAGAGGTTTCAATTTGGTGACCTCACATAATAGAGTGCCTTAACAATGCACTCCAATGATCTACACACAAGGGAAACAAGTAGTGTCATTGATATCTTACCATGATGAGCGTTAAATTATATATATCTAATAATATCTACATCAAAAGAAATCATATCAATCAAAATTAGCATACCTCAAGAAAATAGATTCAAGATACCACTATGACATTTATTTGAAAAACAAATATTACTAATAATGGTATTAATGTTTTACAATGTTTAGTGTTATTAATGAGCCAATATTTAAGTGAAAAGTAAATAATGTGTTAACATGTCTATTATTAATGGATGGGTTTTCATGTGAACAAGTTTATTTAGATATTATGGAGTAATGTTATCAATGGGGATTTACACGAGAAAGATGAATTTTATTTAGTAAATTAAAATATATATCATGTATTAATATAATATTGTTATTTTTATGTAATTTATCTACATATTATTAATATAGTTGACATTATAGAGTTTCATAGTATGGTTGAGATAAAATTTATTGCAATGAATAATAATACTTAAATATTTTCATTTCAATGTGGTATGAATTTACATGAAAGTAATGCTAGAATGAATAACATAATTGAGAGTATGCAATTTCTTGAATGAATAGTGATACTTTTTTTTTAGTAATGTAGTTCAGAGTATGGAATTTTTTTCTTTATTAATATAATTGAAAATATGGAATTATGGGATTTCTTTTTATATTATATATATAATCTAGAATATGGAATCTTAATATAATGGTTTATGGATAATATGTTTGTGTAATTTATATGTAGATTTACAAGTACAATATGAATACTATAGTTGAAATTATACTAGCATAGATCCATGTAAATTTCGTATTTATCAAGAGTCAAGAGGAATCCAATCTTTAGAGGTGCAAATTGTTTGTGAAGTTTTGCACTCTATATTTTTTTTTCTTTAGAGGTGCAAACACTTTGTGAAGTTTTGCACTTAAAAAAAAATTATCTTGATAGCTCAAGAGTTTAGATAGATCAATGTTGATATAGCTCCCACCAAGGTTAAGTCTTGTATTGAAATTTTTATTCTTTTTAGAATTTCAAATTCATTAAAAAATTTAGTTCTTATAAAATATTGCTAACACTTGAGAAACCTTTATTTATATTTTATACTAAATGTTTAATGGAAAAGAGTACCCATTTTAAGGATGGTATTCAATGTAAGACAAATGGCATATACTTAATGTACCAAACACCACAACTTGATCTATTTTTATTTTTTTAATGCAATGTTTCACCTCTTCATTGGTTGAATTTTTTTTAGGGAGTTTTTATCTTAATCAATTAACCATTATATTGATAGTAAACATTCAAATGCTTATGACTACCCCTATTAATATAGGGATCATGGCATGTTGAGACTTATATGCTATTTGTTAAGAACCTGAATAGATATACAAATATAATCACCAAAAATACTGAATAAACAATAGATCCACAAAGTAAGATAGAAGAAACCACACTTTATTATTGTCAAACCCTTGAGGTAGGGAAACACCATACAATGGATCCTATTATGGAAGGGATCCTCTCATGTTCACTTGCCTCTTCGAGGGGGCATCCTCCTATTGAGCTACCGCTCCAAATA
>JZKD02S2194831.1:28919-40505 GCA_000966675.3 Picea glauca
AAAGGTTGGTTGCTTGGCCTCAGTATGACTCAAATAGGTCAGTGACAAGTCCCCAACGTGACTAGCAGAGGTTGGTGAACTATTTTTCTTACTCTTCCTCTTCCTCTTCCTCTTCCTCTTCCTTTTATACTTCTGGTTACTAGTAGATATACTTTCACCAGAAGAGGAAGAAGGAGAAGGAGTAGACTTCATGGATGCAGAAGGTAAAGGATCAACATACATACGATTCCCATGAAATAAATTTCTTATCTGAGAAGCATCAAGAGCATTCAAGACATTCATAGTCCACAACCAAATCTGTAGTCTTGCATTCAACCCAAAAATGTTCAAAGTGGCCATCAAGGGGGAACCAATGTTTCTAAAGAAAGGAAAAGCACAAGAATCCCATTAGGTAGGGGTTCCTTGGTTGGTATCCTAAATAACTTTTTCCAAATCGGTCCTATGCACAAGTTCGTCCCTTGCAAGATTTTTCATGTCCATAAAAGTCTCACACAACGATTTTGATGAGCCAATGGTATAACAACCCATGCCTTCTAGGAGGTGCCTCCACACTTTGAAGAAAAGGACCAAGGGTCCTTCCTAACCAGTGGAGTAGTTGGTCGACCACATTGAATCAACGTTCCAAAAGTGGTGATACTAACACAACCTAAGGAAAACAATAAAAAGTAGCACTCCACTAAAAATTCCTAAGAGAAATATCGCAAGATTATTTTTTTTCCAAATAATCAACCCATGTGGATAAGTTCCTAAGTCCAAAGCGATGAAAAAGTGTAAAGGGTACTTTCAGATGGGGGCAAAGGTATATTAAGTCGCATGAACCATCAAACAAAGGAGTGAGAAGAATTTATCCCGACCACCATTGACTAGTTTTATTCGGTGCAAGAACCCATGCTTTTAGAGGCACCCTCCAATAGTACTGAAAAGTGTGATACGAAATATTCTCCAGGTATGAAAACAAACCCACACAGTAACCTATGAGATCCCTAGGAAAAGAAACTAAGGTCACCAACTTGCAGTCAACGTCTAGGGGGTATAGTGAATAGTCATGATCAAATGTATGGGCAGGGTAACTGAGCTCGAAACCCTTCCATAGGAATGATGCTAGATCGGTCAGTATCACTTCAGGAAAACCCCCCAATTTACGATCTCTCCACTATGCTTAGTTGATATATGGAGGGGATATCTCCTCGGATCTCCTTTACAAAACCTCGTGTTTGAATCTTGTGTTATAGGAGCTTCTTGGATATACTTATACAACAATTGGATTTGACTCTCCCTAACTTAGAATCCTATGATTTTTCAATTCCCTTGGAAAGTTATCTCTCCAATCTTAATCCATGGCCCTAACCCTAAACTTGTTTGTGAACCCTAGAAACAAAGTCTAGTACATTTAAAGTTTAGTGTTTGTTTCAACGATTGTTCTTTAATCAAAGGATATGGAAGTGCAACTCATGTTGTTTGAGACTCTTGCAAAATTGAAACTTATAAGAACACTAAAAAAAAAACTTTACACTAATTCTTCAATGAAAAAGAGTTTCAAAAAATAAAATGCATGAACAATCCTTCAAACCTTGAAATGCAATTTTTCCTATGCCAGTGTATTTTTCTTTTTCAAATAACAATGCAAACAATGCAAAGAAATAAAGAGACCTAATTAGAAAAAAAATATGATTTTTCATTTTCCTTTTCTTTCTACCAAAACAAGCAAGTTGCCTAAAGGACTGAGTGCTAGTAGGGAAATTGTTTTCTTGAAAAATTCATATACAAGGGAATCGGAGAAAAATGACCAACAAACAAGTATTTTTGTATTTTCTATTCTATTCATAAAAGAAATAAATTCAAATGAGATGTGATTTTCCTTTTTCTTTTATATACGAAGGGAAGAAGGTAAAGAGGTAGAAACAAAATAGTCAAGAATCATTGAAACAAAAAAATCAAACTGGAAACTCTTCCTAGCCACACACGATTGACCTTTCGACCCACCTAAAGAACCTTATAACCAAAAGACTAACCTAATAAAAGGCAAGATATTTTATATGATTTCAAACTTTTCAAAGACTTAACACATAAATCAAAAGCAAAAGAAAACCCAACATGCTCATATTGTACTGAAGAAGAAAACCAAATCCTCTAAAATTAAGAGAAAGGCTCCAAAATCAAGTTTCTTACACAGATCTACGACTATGTACACTAGGACTAGTGGAAATTCGTCGGTCATATAAGAGTAAGTCATGGATATCTGTGACTCATAAAGGGACAAAGATAAAATGGATCAGAAAAACTTGAAAAATAAAAAATCTAATCTAGAAGGAGGCTTCTAGAAACATAGAAAATGTTTCTAGATGGAAGATGCTTTGAAAGGAAAGCCTAGAAAAAAGAAAAGTTATAGAAATCAAAGATAACACAAGACATATTAATACTGACCCAAACTAGGAGAAATGACTCCCCAATATAGTTGTCAATTATGTTTATGGGGTGTGTCCTTGTGACCTTGGGTCATGTCATAGAAAAACCTGACCATATTCAAAAGACAAACCGTACCCTCACACATACAAACTGGTAATCAAATAACTTCTTTTGGAAGAGAGAATAGAAGAGGTCACACCTTGTATCCTACCATTTGATGTCGTTCCTTGCTCTCAATGTTTTATTCTGTCTAAAATCTTTGTCAGTATCATCATGCAAAAGGAGATCAAGTCTATGCTGCCACCAGGTAGTTATCAAAACACATCATACATGTAATAAGAAAATTCAGATATGTAAAGAAAGTAAGCATATAAAAATATATTTAACAATATTACACAAATGTGGAGGGAAATAAAACTCTTTTAATTAGAACAATATGAGTAGGTAGTTACAACCTGAATCTAACCACCAACACTGCCTGGAATCCAACTACCCATGTTCCTCTGTTGGTCCTTCAATAATCAACTTTGTAGGATGAATCTTCCTCGGATGACCTAGAATGGATAGGAACACACCCTACGGTCATATATAGGTAAGGAAGGAGTGTTGGAAAATGAGTTTCTAGAACAAGGATGCTACTCAGAGGATCGGGGAATGAGGGAAGATTGAAAAAATTGTCAGCATAATCTTGCACCAAGGATGTCCTCATCACCCATTCCCTCATAGGTGATTTTATACTATCCTCAAGAGATTGATGTGGTTGAATTCCATTGCGTATGGGCCAAGGGAAGTTTGGGAATGAGTCCAACAGAAAAAACCACTTAAAATGTGGAATATTTTTATTTTTTTCATATTTTTAAGGGCATCCATGAGTTGCAAACTAGAAAGGCACAAACATCTGTGGTTTTCACATGGATGAATCATGGATGGAAAAAAAATGATTTTTTTTAGGTTATTTTGATGAAGGAATATGGGATTTAAGTTTTCAAGGGTTGACGACGAAAGTTTCGAAGTTGTAGAAATACTGAAAAAAACCCTAGTTTTTTAGGTGCATGTGGGATGCAGTGGAAGAGGTCATGTACATATGTTGGATGGAAGTATAAAAAGGCGTGTACAGCTAAAAAATACATGAAATTTTGAGTTTCTAAGGGTGTCAGGTTCTCAGAGTCTGAAAGCAATCTCCTGGGATGGTCTATAATGATCAGGTACAATAGATCAATCTACATGTTCAAAAGATATGTCTTATTTCTATGTGTAGTTGGATTTGATGTCTACATGAGATATGGTTATGGGGTTTGAAGATTTTCCCTAGAGTGGTTGTTGGTTGTATGGAACCTATAGTATGAGCTAGATCTATAGAAATACAACACTGGTATGTTGGTATCATTCATTGGTACATATTGTTGGTTCAAGTGTTGAGACACAACTTTTATTTCTTGGCACATGGTTGAGGGATTTTGGTTGTGAAGTGGTTGTGAAGTTGTTTGTGAAGTTTGAGGTTGCATATCAATAAGGGTTTGATGTCTAGTCCATGTGAGGTTTATTACACTTGATCATGATTGTATCCACATGTATGGAACATGACTAGAGAGACATTGATGCACTTGGTTAAGGGATATGTATGATGTTGTATGCATAGGGAACATCTACATATTGGACATAATTATAGGTTGTAGGTTGATTTGACAGAGGAATTAAAGTGTCTGAGTTTCAGAAAAGGAGAAAACACTAGATTTCTAAAGGTGTACATAGGCTCCAAGATAGACAGGCCATGTACATACACAATATTTAGTACAGTCAAAGCACATACATACATGAGATGCAACATAAACAAGTTACGTTCATGTTGGTATTTGTTGGTACAGGATGACTTCTGATACAAGATTGATTATAGGATATTGGTACAGTTTGGTTATAGGTTGTTGGCACAAATTGGTACAGGTTTATAGTGGTATATCTCACAGGGACAATGTGACAGTAGTTTCATCATTTGACACTTATATTTCAGGGTGGTTGGATGGCACAAGGATAGGTGGTTGTAGCCACCTTCTGGTTGTAGCCAGAGAACATAGGGGGTTGTAGCCTCCTTCTGGTTGTAGCCTCCTTCTGGTTGTAGCCATAGAATTGGGTAGTTGGATCTTCCCTCAGGTTGTAGACTAAAAACATATAGGGGGTTGGAGCCTCATTCTAGTTGTAGTTGGAGAACAAAGGAAGTTGGTGCTTCCAATGAATGTAATTCTTAAAGACATATAAGAAAAATCATTATGCGGTTTTCTCCCGCATTGGGATTCCATATGAAAATACTAGTGTAGTGTATGTGTATGCTTCTTCATTGTTCATGGTTTATTTACTTTGCACTTGTTGAATGATAATGGTATATTTATCATAAATATAAAAAAAAACTTATATATTGTGGTTAAAAGCATTAAAAATATCTATTACTGATTCACCCCCCTATCATTAATCCAACAATTGGTATAAGATAAGGTTCTTTCAGAAATCGGTTTAATCACTGAAAGATAGATCATGGATAGCAACAGTATGTATAAAAATGGAATACCACAGTTTGAGGAATAGAACTATGCATTCTATAGAAGAAGGATGAAAACCTATGTGCAAACAGGGATTTGAGGTTTGGCAATCAATTGTAGATGGATATAAATAACCAATCATTCCTCCAAAAAATGAAAATGGAAGGAAACTCATTCTAAATAATTCAAAAGAAAAAAATGCACTCTTGAATGGACTGGCTGATTCAGTATATGTCAAAGTTGTGCATTGCAGCTCCGTAAAGGAGATTTGGGAAAAACTTCATAATTTCTATGAAGGAGATGCAAAAGTCAAGGAAACAAAGCTTCAAACTTACAGAGGTAAATTTGAACAGTTGAAGATGAAGGAAGATGATAATATTCCATCTTACTTCTTACAAGTTGATGAAACAGTGAATGCAATCAGAGTATTGGGAGAAGAAGTTGATGAATCTATAATTTTTCAAAAGTTAATAAGATMTTTTCCAATGAGATTTGATCCTAATATTTCAACACTGGAAGAAAGAATAGATCTAGATTCAATAATCATGGATGAACTCCATGGAATTTTCATGGCCTATGAAATGATAACCGAATAGGACAATCTAGTTACAAAAGAAGAAGAATTCAAAACATCCAAGAAGTCAAAGAAAAAGGGCAAGAAAAAGGTAAATTCAGATAGAAACAACGGTGACATCTCAGAAGACGATGAAGAAGAGCCAACTTCCTCAGAAGACTGAAAAATACAACTGACGAAAAATATAGAGGTAAGATTCCATTGATTTGTTTTAATTGTGATGGTATTGGTCATTTTTCTAACAAATGTCCCCATAATAAAAATAAAATAAATGAAGAAGATTATTCAAATAGAAAACAAATATACAAAGGAAAGAAAACCAAAAAGAAAATATTCAAGAAAATATTTTTCACAAAAGAAGATAGCGCATCATCAAACGAAGATGGAGACAGTGGAAGTGAGACATAAATGGTTCTATTCATGGCAGTAGAATAATCTGATGAAGAAGGAACCGAATAAGAATATGAAGAGGCAAAATTTGACTACATAGAAGAATCGATGAGTTCCATGGAAGTTATAAAAAGGGAAAAGAAAAAAACAAGTCACTACAGGAAGGACTATAAAGAAAAGAGGAATCTCAAAGTTCCAACTTTAAAGAACTAGAAAAGATGATCAGTAAATTAAAAGTTCAAGTTGAAGAAGAAAAAAGAATTGAATAATCACTCAAGGAAAATTTTGAAGAAAGAGAAAGGATCATAGGAAATTTGGAAGAAGAGATTGTCACATTGAGAAAAGATATTCAAAATAAAAACATGCAGAATAGATCTAAAGTTTTGGATAACATTATTATTAGTCAAAGACCAAATCATGACAAGATCGGACTTGGATACAATCAAAGAGAAAATAGATCAAGCTCCAAAACAACATATCAATAAATACATCTAAGAATCTATGTAGAGACATTCAAAGGAGACGAGAAGTTTTACAAGGAAGATCACAGGAACACTCCTCCACTCAGAAGATTCAGATTTCAAAATCAACGAAATTCATAAACAAGAAGGCCTCAAGAAGAAGAAGGATTCAAAAGAGTAACTCCTTTTAGAATATATTCAACTCCCAATTATCGACCTATCTTCTTTGGTTTATGTTATTCATGTAATAATTTTGGACATAAAGTTGTAAATTGCAGAGAAAATAGAAGAAACATAAACAACTACAAAATTCATGCACAAAATGGTTATCCAAGAAGGCCTAGTGAAACACAGAGAAGAAGATACAACAAATTTGAGTCCTTGAGCACTGAATTGGAATGATACAAGTGCAAAAACTTTGGACACGTAGCCAAATATTGTAGAATGGCAGTCCCTCCTAGAGAATCACAACATAATAACAACAGTCACAGACAAGAACCTCAGCAGATAATATGGATAAGAAGGAAGAATCAATATAAAAATGAAGAATGCACACTCTCTCTATAAGCTAAACATAAGAAACATGGTTGGTATGTTGAAAGTGGCTTCTCAAAGCACATGGCAGGTGATGAGGACAAGTTTCTAACCTTGAGAAATGAAAGAGATGGATCAATCTCCTTTGGAAATGACGACTCAGCTAGAATCATTGGAAGAGGCACAGTCAGAATTGGAAACAAGGATATGAAGGAAGAAAATGTTCTACTAGCAGAAGATATGGAACGCAATATTCTAAGTTTAATTCAAATGTGTCACCAAGGTCACAAACTTTTGTTTGATTCACATAAGTGCGAGATAATAAAAGCAGGTTCGAGAAGATTAGTTGCAAGAGTTGTAAGAACTTCAAGCAACATATATGTATTAAGTGAAATTGTAAATGAAAAGTGTTGTCTAGGAAAGAAAGATGAAGTTTGGCTATGGAACAAAAGAATGGGTCACAGAAACTTTGATAACCTTGTAAAATTTAGCAAAAAGGAAGCAGTCAAAGAAATGCCCGAGATCACAAAGCCAACCAACACATTATGAAAGAATTGTCAACAAGGAAAGCAAACAAATACCAATTTCAAATCAAAGGAATAATCCACAACAAGATGAGTAGAAATTGTGCATACTGATCTAGTTGGACCAACTAGAACAAAGGGTTTAAAATGTGAGAAATATTTTATGTCATTGGTTGATGATTATACAAGGATGACTGCATTTTTTTTTCTCAGGAAGAAGTCAGAAGCATTCAAGAACTTCAAGATGTACAAGGAAATGGTTGAAAATCAAATGGATTCAAAACTTAAATGTCTGAGATTTGATAATGGGGGAGAGTTTACTTGAAAGGACTTTATGGATTTCTGCAGCAAGAATGTAATAAAAAGGCAATTTTTCATTGCTAGGATACCTCAACGGAATGGATTTGTCGAAATGAAAACATGACAGTACATGAAATGGATAGAACTTTGTTAATGGATTCCAGGTTGACAAATGTCTTTTGGGAACATGCAATGTATACAACAATTCACATTCAAAATAGAGTAATGCTCAGAAAAATAGTGATAAAACTCCCTACTAGCTATGGAAAGGAAGACTAGCGAATGTGAAGCACTTTAGAGTTTTTGGAAGAAAATGATACATCAAAAGATAATATGGAAGAATGGGAAAGTTAGATTATCGTGTGGACAAATGAATACTTGTTGGATATTTGAGCACAAGGAAATCATACAAATGTTTCAATATAAGGATAAAAAAGGTGTCGAAAGCATCAATGTGACGATTGATGATACAAGTGGACGAAAAATAAAGGAAGAAGAAAAGGATCCAATGGAATAGGTTCACGAAGAAGAAGAAAAGGATGAAGACGTAGTATAAGGGGAAGATGTGGAAGATTAGTTAGAAGTAGAAGAACAAGAACAACAAGTACCTCCAAAGACACCTAGAAAAATAATACAAAAGAATCATCCATCTGATTACATTATCGGGAACAAAGATGTAGGAGTTGAGACTAGAAGAAGAATTCATTCACCAAAAAAACTACACCTAGCAGTGTTATATTCTATTGAGCCAAGAATCTTTGAAGAATCCAGAAAGGATGAATTATGGATAAAATCCATGGATGAAAGGTTGGATCAGACAAAAAAAAATGACACCTGGGAATTGGTTCCAAGGAAAAGGTACAAGAATGTGATCAGCACAAACCAATTCTTCATAAATAAATTGAAGGAAGATGGATCGATTACCAAGAACAAAGCTAGATTGGTATGTAAAGGGTATGCTCAGGTTGAATGTATTGAATTTGAAGAGACATTTTCCCCAATTGACAGAATGGAAGCAATCATATTGATCCTCTCTTATGCATGCTCCAAGAATATTAAAGTGTATCAGATGGACGTGAAATCAGCCTTCCTGAATGGGGATCTAGAAGAAGAAGTCTACATTGATAAACTAGAAGGATTTCAGTTGTCAAAGAATGAAAATCATGTTTGGATATTGAAGAAGGCATTGTATGGTATCAAATAGGCCCCTAGAGAATGGTACTCTAGAATAGATAGATATTTAAAATAGCAAGGGTTCAAGAAAGGAAATGAAGACATCAACCTATACATCAGGATAACTCAAGATAATATTTTATTAAATGAATTTTATGTTGATGATATTATTTTTGGAAGTGATGATGACAAGTTGATACAAAAAATTTCAAAGGATATGTAGAATGAATTTGAAATATCATTACTTGGAGAACTATCCTTCTTTCTAGATATTCAAATATGTCAAAGAAACCAAGGCATTTTTATTTCTCAACCCAAGCATATCAAAGAAATGCTAAAGTGGTTCATAATGGAAGATTGCAAACCAGTCAATACTGATATCCAAAATAGTTTCAAGTTAAGTAAATATGATGATTCAAAGGATACATATTTGAGGAAGTACAGGTCAATGATTGGAATCTTACTTTATGTGACAACATCCAGACCAAATGCAATGCAGGCAATTGAGAATGTGGCATGATTTGAAGCACCACCAAAGGAATCATATGTTCTAGTTGTAAAAATGATATTCATATATATAAAAGGTACATAGGATTTTGGATTATGATATCCAAAAGGAAAGGATCTATAACTTATTTCCTACATAGATGCAGACTGGGCATGTTTCATTGATGACTGAAGAAGTACAAGTGGAGTAGTTTTCTACCTGGGTGAGTGTTCGGTATCTTGGCTAAGAAGGAAACAATCATCAGTATCATTGTCTACAACCAAAGAAGAGTATATTGCAGCAGAAACATGTTGTACACAGGTTCTATGGATGACACAAACTTTGAAAGATATGCAGGTTTAGTATGATGAGCCCATTTTGATATATTATTATAATACAAGTACCATAAGTATCTCAAAGAATACAATGAGTCACTCCAAGATGAAGCACACACCAATCAAGTATCATTTTCTATGGGAATAGGTTGCATGGAAGAATATTCAAGTTGAGTATGTTGGCACCAAAGAATAGATTGCAGACATCTTTACAAAACCGTTTTGGTAGCACCCACTCTCTCCTACATACCCCACAGGGTCTCTGCGCCTGACCTCCCAGTCTTCAAGGATCATTCAAAGTTCACCTTTGAGCCGAATTGGATCTTTGGACTCCCAATGGAATCTCTGCTTGAAACCCAAATCCATAGGTCCTTCTTCTCCCTCGCCTGTCATGGTCTCTGCATGCTCTGTGACCTTTTCCCAATGACAAATTTTGGGTTTCGGAATCCCCGACGTCAAGAGTTCTTGTCCTCTTGAACTTGTGAACTCTGATTCGCCAATGTGTTCCCTTCCGACCTTATCCCCTCCTGGCCATGACCTGGTCCATGTGACCTCCACTCATAAGACCACAACCTTATATCCTCCTATCGGGATTCGGGGTTTGGAGAATCTTGATGTCACAAACATCTATCCTCGCAATCTCCCGATCCCCGATTTACCGATGCACTTTACGCATTAGCCCTATGCCTTAGACCTTTGGTCCACATGACCACTAATTCACAAGACTTCACCCTTGTCTTTTGTTAGGGTTTCGGACATCGTAGGATCGTGAATCCTGATGCTTCTTGTTTCGGGACATTACTTTCCCCGAACTCTGAAATGGTGTGCCACTTGTCCACCTCACTGACTCTCGTGGCCCATACTATTTTCGTGGCCATCGAGATATCACGTTTCGTGATTCCAAACTGCAAGGGTATCCTGTCCTCAAGACTTCCGATTCTTTGAACCCTGACTTCGCCAGATCTTCTAAAACACGTCCCAACTGATAGACGATTCATATCAACCCTCGGGTTTTGCCACACGCCAAACCAAAAAATCTTACCTATGTAACCTCCGATGCCCATATCTCCGATGTTGGATGATCATGCGACACGCGTCCTCCCTCGGAAGGATGGTTGTGATTTATTCGTTGTTTTAGGACTTGAAATGTCCCAGCTTTCTTGACCTTAGGATCTCTGATATCCCGAGTGCCGATATCCCGATAAGCTATGCCTCTCATCGGGATTTTACCTCTGCCTATGAGAGTTTAACTCCCACGCAAATCCTGACAGATCCGATGGCTGTCGGGTATTTGGACCAAGATCCGACGGTCCATATCTCTTCTTTTGTGCACACTCCAGAGACTAAACTCCGAGCATCTTCTCCCGATCCAACGGCTGACGAGATTCTATGTGAACATCTGACGGTCCACAATTTCCTCTTCTGTGTGCTTCTCCTGACACCTTCCTGGACGTGAAAACCAACGGTCCAGATCTCTTTTCTCCAGCCGATCTGACGACGGCTCTGCTCCCTCCTGAGCTTCCTGCGCGCTTTCTTCCTGCCTTGGGAGAATTTCAAGTCCTCAAAGGCCTTGACCTTTTCTTCATCTCCGCGAACTCCACGACTATGAGTTCTTGACTACGCGCACAAAAACGTTGTTCCTCCTGATATTTGCTCCTTTCAAATCCTCGAAGGAGTCTTCAACTCCCGCGCCTCTGCAGGGTCCTTATGCACACACAGTGCTATCTCTCCTGAGCTTCTCAAACACTTAGACCCCTAAGGGATTTTATCTTTCTTCTCTTCTCCCTCAGATGGAGAAAGTGGATGCCCTCCTGGCTATCCTTCTGTTCCAGTAACCTCTTTCTAAGCCTTTCAGGGTATTCAACAACCCT
>JZKD02S2194853.1:3489-14285 GCA_000966675.3 Picea glauca
GGAGGATAGATAGAAAGAGAGAGAGAGGGGGGAATATAGAGGAATTAGACTTAGAAACTAATTGATACCTTGGAACTTGCATGCCTCAATGGGAGGTTTCGTCGCTTTCAACAGTGGGTTTTCATTATTGACCCCTGATCGGAAGATTCCGTCGAGTGTTCGACCTCATCTCATTAGTTCACATTCATTGGATTGTACTAGTGTACCTTGGGAGTCATTGACATTAATGGTGATTTCCTTCACACTTGTTAACGATATTCATTAATGACCGGTAATCAAGTGGTTTCTACCATGTTCTACTTCAGCACATGTATTCACATGGTTAGATTCGTACTATAGAGTGGTGAGATGAAGACCCTGAATCTTTTCTCACAGATTCAGGTTGCATTGGAGTATATTTAGTTTGTACTATTGCATAGATCCACATTGTATGTCTCATGGCTATGTCTAAATTTGAGTCTTTAACACATAGATCCATAGTGTATTTTTTGTGGCTATGTTCAGATTTGAGTCATAATGGCATGGAGACATAGTGTACATTTGGTGGCCATGACCTATCTTACTTGACATGGATCTTTGAATGTTGGAATTTATGCTTTGATTCATTTGTATTCTGAGTATGGGAATGCCTACCTCAATGATGATATATTATTGTACTGCATTTCCTTGTTTGTTGGCAGATTTCTGACTGACGTGTTCCTTGTTCCCTGTAGACACTCGACAAAGTATTTCAGCTATCACTCTGTTCTAACTTCATACTTTTGGGGACTCTCTGTTACACATTATTTTCGTCAACCTTATGACCATTAATGATGTAAACCTATCCTTTGTCTTTAGAAGGATCAATAGCCTGAATTCCTAAAGAAAGAAGGGATAAGAACTTTCCCTGAGAGATGAAGTTGTATTTTCCTTTGTAAAATCCCTATTTTGGAGGATTTCCACAGGTTGCTATATACACAGAGTGTGGAAATGCCTGATTTCCAGAGGTTTCTCTATATCTAGGTTACATATTTTCCATAGGCTGCACTATAGCTAGGGTGCAACGACCTTCATACGTGGGAAAAATGAGCATTTCTTTTATGCTTCTAGAAGGAGAAGCTTCTATGGTGAGGTTGCCTCTGAATGGTTTGGATATTACTCACTTTCATAATTTAGTGGGATAATCCTAACCTCCTCACCTTATTCTCTTCATCTTATAAAAGGAGAGGAGCTCTCATGGAGAAAGTTAGTTGGATTGAGCTTGGGAAATTTATGTTGGCTTTGATCTTTTCTTTGTTAAGATAGATTGTGAGTAGCTATTAGATACACAGTCTCAGAATCCATTGGAGCAAGAAGTGTGTGGGAAGATCTCTTGGAGGCCATGATAAAGTTTTATCCCTTGACATGGTGTCCTTCCGGAGCATTGTCCTCTTGGAATCTGTGATCAAGAAGAGAGTTGAGCATAGTTTTCTACTTTCAAGCTCGTTAAAAAATGAAACCAGTCACGAGGATAGTTTTTGTGTCTCTGTGGCAACCTCGTTAAAAAATGAAACACAACTTACAAGAACAGTTCCTGTTTCTGTGTCAAGCTCGTTAAAAAATGAAACATAGGTCTAGGGATTGAACCTGGATTATCAAGCATATTTCCTATTCCCGTGTCAAGCTCATTAAAAAATGAAATAGTTTTCCCCCTCTCTGTTTGAATTAAGTTCAACATCTAGTATTTGAAGCTTCCTTTCATCCACCTTTGCAGTTGGACGAAACGAAGCTTGGGGGGCAATGCTTCCAGCCTTTGGACTTAATGCTGAAGTTGAGCCACTAGCTTCTTAAGCTGGGGGATAAGTACCAACCATGCATTGGGAAGTCGCAAGCATAGTTTTCTATGGTTCAAGCTTGTGTAAAAATGAAACCAAGTAACCCAAGCATAGTTTCCTCTAGTTCAAGCTTTTCTAAAAATGAAACCAGGTCCAAGCACAGTTTTGTTTAGTTTTTAAGCTTGTGTAAAAATAAAATCTATGCCAAGCATAGTTTTGTTTTGTTTTAAAGCTTGTGTAAAAATGAAAACAATCCCTAGCTTAGTATTTGTTCTTTCCCATGCTCGTAAATACATGAGGATAAGTTGTCGAGCTTATTCTTTGTTCTTTCTCGTGCTTGTAAATCGATGAGAATGTAACCGAGTATATTTTTATCACTTTTTCGGACTCGTAAAGGTTATACAAAAAAGGAACTCCTTGGAGTTCCCTTTAAGCTCTTTTGAGAGTCTCTAAACATGAAAATATTTTCGAGCGATCTTTTTCTTTTCACGCTTGTTAAAGTATTAGAAAACACGCTTGTTGTGCGATAGTTTATCTCTTTTTCGGTCTCATCAGACTACTTTACAAAAAAGGAATTGAGAGAGTTCTCTTTAAGTATTTTTCAGACTCTCTAAACATGAAAAACCCTTGAGTTTTCTTTCTTTGGACTCGTAAAACAAACATTGGAAGGCCCATATGGGACCGAACCACTCCTTCTTAGGGTTCATTAAACATACTCTGAGGGACTCATCCGAAGGATGAGCTTACATTTCAAGCATATGTTATCCTCCTCAAGCTTGTGAATAAATAAAGAGGTACTCGCCAAAAATGGTGGGGGAAAAATTGGGAAAGAAATGTGTCTAAACTTGTATTCTATGGAAGAGTCACTTTTGAACATGATACTCTTTCACTCGCCTTGCGTCTAGGTTGGAAAATACACTTGTCTCTTGATCATACTCCTTTATAAGATTACAAATTGGTATGTGATCCCTGTTGTTGACTCAGGTTTTCCAAGACAGTTGTCATGTCGTGAATATGTTCAAAAAATAAGTTCAACCCATAAATCCTTCTATTGTATCGACCATATCTGCAGTCCTTAAGCCTTTTATTATGTTGTCCATCCCTAAGTCAATCCTGAATCGCTTGTTACTTTGATATACATCAAATATTGTTACCCATTTCGTGTCATTGATGGGGGATACATTAAGGTCATCATGTGACGAGTCTTTTCTTCTCGACTTCAACTCATTATCCAGGAATTAGACTTAGAAACTAATTGGTACCTTGGAACTTGCATGCCACAATGGCAGGTTTCCTCGCTTTCAACAGTGGGTTTTCATTATTGACCCCTGATCAGAAGATTCCGTCGAGTGTTCGACCTCATTTCATTGATTCACATTCATTGGATTGTACTAGTGTACCTTGGGAGTCATTGACATTAATGGTGATTTCCCTCACACTTGTTAATGGTATTCATTAATGACCTGTAATCAAGTGGTTTCTACCATGTTTGACTTCAACACATGTATTCGCATGGTTAGATTCATACTATAGAGTAGTGAGATGAAGACTCTGAATATTTTCTCACAGATTCAGGTTTCATTGGAGTATATTCAGTTTGTACTATTACATAGATCCACATTGTATGTCTCGTGGCTATGTCCAAATTTGAGTCTTTAACACATAGATCCACAGTGTATTTTTGGTGGCTATGTTAAGATTTGAGTCATAATGGCATGGAGACACAGTGTACATTTGGTGGCCATGACCTGTCTTACCTGACATGGATCTTTGCATGTTGGCATTTATGCTTTGATTCATTTGTATTCTGAGTATGGGAATGCCTACCTTAGTGATGATATATTATTGTACTATATTTCCTTGTTTGTTGGCAGATTTTCGACTGACGTGTTCCTTGTTCCCTACAAACACGTGACAAAGTATTTCAGCTATCACTCTATTCTAAATTCATACTTTTGGGGACTCAGTGTTACACATTATTTTCGTCAACCTTATGACCATTAATGATCTAAACCTATCCTTTGTCTTTAGAAGGATGAATAGCCTGAATTCCTGAAGAAAGAAGGGAGAAGAACTTTCCCTGAGAGATGTAGTTGTATTTTCCTTTGTACAAGCCCTATTTTGGCGGATTTCCATAGGTTGCTATATACATAGGGTGTGTAAATGCCTGATTTCCAGAGGTTTCTCTATAGCTAGGGTGAGGATTTTCCACAGGCTGCACTATAGCTAGGGTGCGACGACCTTAATACGTGGGAAAAACAAGCATTTTCTTGATGCTTATAAAAGGAGAAGCTTCTATGGTGAGGTGGCCTCCGAATGGTTTGGATATTAATCACTTTCATGATTTAGTGGAATCATCCTAACCTCCTCACCTTATCCTCTTCAACTTATAAAAGGAGAGGAGCTCTCATGGAGAAAGTTAGTTGGATTGAGCTTGGGAAATTTATGTTGGCTTTGATCTTTGCTTTGTCAAGATAGATTGTGAGTATCTATTAGATACACAATCTCATAATCCATTGGAGAAAGTAGTGTGTGGGAAGATCTCTTGAAGGCCATGATCGAGTTTTATCCCTTGACATGGTGTCCTTCTGGAGCATTGTCCTCTTGGAATCCATGATCAAGAAGAGTGTTGAGCATAGTTTTCTGCTTTCAAGCTCGTTAAAAAATGAAAGCAGTTACGAGGATAGTTTTTGCGTCTCTATGGAAACCTCGTTAAAAAATGAAACATAGCTTACAAGCACAGTTCCTGTTTCTGTGTCAAGCTCGTTAAAAAATGAAACATAGGTCTAGGTATTGAACCTGGATTCTCGAGCATAGTTCTTGTTCCTGTGTTAAGCTCGTTAAAAAATGAAATAGTTTTCCCCCTCTCTATTTGAATCAAGTCCTGCATCTAGTATTTGAATATTCCTTTCATCCACCTTTGCAGTTGGAAGAAACGAAGCTTGGGGGGAAATGCTTCTAGCCTTTGGACTTCATGCTGAAGTTGAGCCACTAGCTTCTTAAGCTGGCAGATAAGTACCAACCATGCGTTGGGAAGTTGCAAGCATAGTTTTTTATGGTTCAAGCTTGTGTAAAAATGAAACCACCTACCCCAAGCATAGTTTCCTCTAGTTCAAGCTTTTCTAAAAATGAAACCAGGTCCAAGCATAGTTTTGTTTAGTTTTTAAGCTTGTCTAAACATAAAATCTATCCCAAGCATAGTTTTCTTTTGTTTTAAAGATTGTGTAAAAATGAAAACAATCCCGAGCTTAGTATTTGTTCTTTCTCATGCTGGTAAATACATGAGAATAAGTTGCCAAGATTAGTATTTGTTCTTTCTTATGCTCGTAAATCGATGAGAATGTAATCGAGTATATTTTTATCACTTTTTTGAACTCGTAAAGGTTATACAAAAAAGGAACCCCCTGGAGTTCCCTTTAAGCTCTTTTGAGACTCTTTAAACATGAAAAGATTGTCGAGCGATCTTATTCTTTTCATGCTCGTTAAAGTATTAGAAAACACACTTGTTGAGTGATAGTTTATCTCTTTTTCGGTCTCATCTAACTACTTGACGAAAAAGGAATTGAGAGAGTTCTCTTTAAGTATTTTTCAGACTCTCTAAACATGAAAAACCCCTGAGTTTTCTTTCTTTGGACTCGTAAAACAAACATTGGAAGGCCCATATGGGACTGAACCACTCCTTCTTAGGGTTCATTAAACATACTCTGAGGGACTCGTCCAAAGGATGAGCTTACATTTCAAGCATATGTTATCCTCCTCAAGCTTGTGTAAAAATGAAGAGGTACTCGCCATAAATGGTGGGGGGAAAATTGGGAAAGAAATGTGTCTAAACTTGTATTCTATGGAAGAGTCACTTTTGAACATGACACCCTTTCACTCGCCTTGCATCTAGGTTGGAAAATACACTTGTCTCTTGATCATACTCCTTTATAAGATTACAAATTGGTATGTGATCCCTGTTGTTGAGTTAGTTTTTCCAAGACAATTGTCGTGTCGTGAATATGTTCAAAAAATAAGTTCAACCCATAAATCCTTCTATTGCATCGGCCATTTCTGCAGTCCTTAAGCCTTCTATTGCATTGGCCATCCTTGAGTCAGTCCTAAATCGCTTGTTACTCTGATCTGCGTCAAATCTTGTTACCCGTTTCATGTCATTGATGGGGGATACATTAAGGCCCTCCTGTGATGAGTCTTTTCATGTCAACTTCAACTCATTATCCAGGAATTAGACTTGGAAACTAATTGGTACATTGGAACTTGCATGCCTCAATGGTAGGTTTCCTCGCTTTCGACAATGGGTTTTCATTATTGACACCTGATCAGAAGATTTCGCCGAGTGTTCGACCTCATCTCATTGATTCACATTCGTTGGATTGTACTAGTGTACCTTGGGAGTCATTGACATTAATGGTGATTTCCCTTGCACTTGTTAACAGTATTCATTTATGACCACTAATCAAGTGGTTTCTACCATGTTTGACTTCAACACATGTATTCCCATGGTTAGATTCGTACTATAGAGTGGTGAGATGAAGACCCTGAATATTTTCTCACAAATTCAGGTTGCGTTGGAGTATATTTAGTTTGTACTGTTGCATAGATCCACATTGTATGTCTCATGGCTATGTCCAAATTTTAGTCTTTAACACATAGATCCATAGTGTATTTTTTGTGGCTATGTTCAGATTTGAGTCATAATGGCATGGAGACACAGTGTACGTTTGGTAGACATGACCTATCTTACTTGACATGGATATTTGCATGTTGGAATTTATGCTTTGATTCATTTGTATTATGAGTATGGGTATGCCTACCTCAGTGATGATATATTATTGTACTGTATTTCCTTGTTTGTTGGTAGATTTTTGACCGATGTGTTCCTTGTTCCCTACAAACACTTGACAAAGTATTTCATCTATCACTATGTTCTAACTTCATACTTTTGGGAACTCTCTGTTACACATTATTTTCGTCAACCTTATGACCATTAATGATGTAAACCTATCCTTTGTCTTTAAAAGTCTCAATAGCCTGAATTCCTAAAGAAAGAAGGGGGAAGAACTTTCCATGAGAGAAGAAGTTGTATTTTCCTTTGTAAAAGCCCTATTTTGGAGGATTTCCATAGGTTCCTATATACACAGGGTGCAGAAATGCCTGATTTCTAGAGGTTTTTCTATATCTAGGGTGTAGATTTTCCACAGGCTACACTATAGCTAGGGTGCGATGACCTTCATAAGTGGGGAAAATGAGCATTTTCTCGATGCTTCTAGAAGGAGAAGCTTCAATGGTGAGGTGGCCTCTGAATGGTTTTGATATTAATCGCTTTCATGATTTAGTGGGATAATCCTAACCTCCTCACCTTATCCTCTTCAGCTTATAAAAGGAGAGGAGCTCTCATGGAGAAAGTTAGTTGGATTGAGCTTGGGAAATTTATGTTGGCTTTGATCTTTGCTTTGTCAAGATAGATTGTGAGTATCTATCAGATACACAATCTCAGAATCCATTGGAGAAAGAAGTGTGTGGGAAGATATATTGAAGGCCATGACCGAGTTTTATCCCTTGACATGGTGTCCTTCCAAAGCATTGTCCTCTTGGAATCCGTGATCAAGAAGAGTGTTGAGCATAGTTTTCTTCTTTCAAGCTCGTTAAAAAATGAAACCAATTACGAGGATAGTTTTTTCATCTCTGTGGCAACCTCGATAAAAAATTAAACATATCTTACGAGAATAGTTCCTATTTGTGTGTCAAGCTCGTTAAAAAACGAAACATAGGTCTAGGGATTGAACCTGGATTCTCAAGCATAGTTCGTGTTCCTGTGTCAAGATCGTTAAAAAATGAAATAGTTTCCCCCCTCTCTGTTTGAATCAAGTCCTGCATCTAGTATTTGAAGCTTCCTTTCATCCTCCTTTGCAGTTGGATGAAACAAAGCTTATGGGCAATGCTTCCAGCCTTTGGACTTCATGCTGAAGTTGAGCCACTAGCTTCTTAAGCTAGGGGATAAGTACCAACCATGTTTTTGGAAGTCACAAGCATAGTTTTCTATGGTTCAAGCTTGTGTAAAAATGAAACCACCTACCCCAAACATAGTTTCCTCTAGTTCAAGCTTTTCTAAAAATGAAACAAGGTCCAAGCATAGTTTTGTTTAGTTTTAATCTTGTGTAAAAATAAAATCTATCCCAAGCATAGTTTTGTTTTGTTTTAAAACTTCTGTAAAAATGAAAACAATCCTGAGCTTAGTATTTGTTCTTTTTCATGCTCGTAAATACATGAGAATAAGTTTCCGAGCTTAGTATTTGTTCTTTCTCATGCTTGTAAATCAATGAGAATGTAACCGAGTATATTTTTATCACTTTTTCAGACTCGTAAAGGTTATACAAAAAAGGAACCCCCTGGAGTTCCCTTTAATCTCTTTTGAGACTCTCTAATCATGAAAAGATTGTTGAATGATCTTGTTCTTTTCATGCTCGTTAAAGTATTAGAAAACATGCTTGTTGAGCAATAGTTTATCTCTTTTTCGGTCTCATAAGACTACTTTATGAAAAAGGAATTGAGAGAGTTCTCTTTAAGTATTTTTCAAACTCTCTGAACATGAAAAACCCCTGAGTTGTCTTTCTTTGGACTCATAAAATAAACATTGGAAGGCCCATATGGGACCGAACCACTCCTTCTTAGGGTTCGTTAAACATACTCTGAGGGACTCATCTGAAGGATGAGCTTACATTTCAAGCATATGTTATCCTCCTCAAGCTTGTGTAAAAATAAAGAGGTACTCACCAGAAATGGTGGGGGGGAAATTGGGAAAGAAATGTGTCTAAAATTGTATTCTATGGAAGAGTCTCTTTTGAACATGACACCCTTTCACTTTCCTTACATCTAGGTTGGAAAATACACTTGTATCTTGATCATACTCCTTTATAATATTACAAATTTATATGTGATCCCTGTTGTTGAGTCAGGTTTTCCAAGACAATTGTCGTTTTGTGAATATGTTCAAAAAATAATTTCAACCCAAAAAACCTTCTATCGCGTCGGCCATTTTTGCAGTCCTTAAGCCTTCTATTGCATCGGCCATCCCTGAGTCAGTCCTGAATCGCTTGTTACTTTGATCTACATCAAATCTTGTTACCCATTTCATGTCATTGATGGGAGATACATTAAGGCCCTCTTGTGATGAGTCTTTTCCTGTCGACTTCAACTCATTATCCAGGAATTAGACTTAGAAACTAATTGGTACCTTGGAACTTGCATACCTCAATGGCAGGTTTCCTCGCTTTCGACAATGGGTTTTGATTATTGACCCCTAATCGAAATATTCCACCAAGTGTTCGACCTCAGCTCATTGATTCACATTCGTTGGATTGTACTAGTCTACCTTGGGAGTCATTGACATTAATGGTGATTTCCCTGGCACTTGTTAATGATATTCATTAATGACTGATAATCAAGTGGTTTCTACCATGTTTGATTTCAACACATGTATTCACATGGTTAGATTCGTACTATAGAGTGGCGGAGATGAAGACCCTGAATCTTTTCTCACAGATTCAAGTTGCGTTGGAGTATATTCAGTTTGTACTATTTCATAGATCCACATTGTATGGCTTGTGGCTATGTCCAAATTTGAGTCTATAACACATAGATCCACAGTGTATTGTGTGTGGCTATGTTCAGATTTGAGTCATAATGGCATGGATCCACAATGTACGTTTGGTGGCCATGACCTATCTTACTTGACATGGATATTTTCATTTCAGCATTTATGCTTTGATTCATTTTTATTCTAAGTATGGGAATGACTACCTCAGTGATAATATATTATTGTACTATATTTCCTTGTTTATTGGCAGATTTTTGACTGACGTGTTCCTTGTTCCCTACATACACTTGACAAATTATTTCAGCTATCACTCTGTTCTAACTTCATACTTTGTGGGGATCTCTGTTACACATTGTTTCCATCAACCTTATGACCATTAATGATGTAAAACTATCCCTTGTCTTTAGAAGGATCAATAGCCTAAATTCCTGAAGAAAGAAGGGAGAAGAAGTTTCCCTGAGAGAAGTTGTATTTTCCTTTGTAAAAACCCTACTTTGGAGGATTTCCATAGGTTTCTATATACACAGGGTGTGGAAATGCGTGATTTCCACAGGTTTCTCTATATCTAGGGTGCAGAGTTTCCATAGGCTGCACTATAGATAGGGTGCGGTGGCCTTTGTACATGGAAAAAATGAGCATTTTCTCGATGCTTCTAGATGAAGAAGCTTCTATGGTGAGGTGGCCTCTGAATGGTTTGGATCTTACATGCTTTCATGATTTAGTGGGATCATCCTAACCTCCTCACCTTATCCTCTTCAGCTTATAAAAGGACACGAGCTCTCATGGAGAAAGTTAGTTGGATTGAGCTTGGGAAATTTATGTTGGCTTTGAGCTTTGCTTTGTCAAGATAGATTGTGAGTAGCTATCAGATACACAATATCAGAATCCATTGGAGAAAGAAGTGTCTGGGAAGTAAGGAACTATTGGAAGGAACCTGACGACATCAAGGCATCTGGTTGTATCTTTCTTCCACATTATATAATACAGTGTCATGTTTCTTTCCCATAAAATCATTAGCATTTTATTGCATAATTCCTTGATCATATGCATATGTTTTCATTGAATATACTTTTGTTTCTTTCACTTTGGTTGGTTTTTGTCTCACTGTAGGATTAGTATCACAAGAGCACTAGAGTGAAACAGGAACAACAAAGACATAAGGAAGCAAAGTTTAAAGGTATGTCTCTCGTATTTTGTTTAGTAGTAAATTCAATGATCAAAGCCTAGGGAAAGCACCATGTCCTGTCTTGTTTTGTTCTACATCCAGGTGGATCTAGGGAGATTATTTTATGTCCACATTCACCAATTTATCCAATAACAGGGTGCATGAAAGTGCGTTATGGAAAGAATGGTACAAATGAAGAAGTGAAGGAACAAACCTCCTGGCCTTCCCCAAGAATATCATG
>JZKD02S2194908.1:0-21561 GCA_000966675.3 Picea glauca
TATTGAATGCTAATTGATGAGTTTTTGTGCAAGAGGGAAGTTTTGGAAAAAGAGCCCCACACTCATGCACCCCCCCCTCCAAGTGTGGTAGGTGTGTCCAACAACTTGTTGGAGTTGTTGGTTGAAGGTTTTACACACTTCAATTGTGTTGGGTTGTTATATTCTTTGCAGTGAAAGTCAAGTCAAAGGTCAAAGTGATCAATCAAGGAAGTCATAATTCAAAGTAATCGACGAGAAAATTGAAAGGTCAACTAACAAGAGGTCATCAGGAGGTTGAGTGGAAACTGACTAAAGACCAACTGGAGGTCGAATAGTATCCGACCGATAGTTGACTATAACAAAATACTGAGATTCACAGAATTTGCAGCCAATGATCTATGTGGATTTGAAACCATTTTTGGGCACCATGATTTTGGGTTTTTCATGCTGTAAATCCTACAAATAAGACATGTTGTAATTGTTTTATGTTAATTTGTAATGCAAGAGAGTATGATGGTGATTGTGTCTTAGGTGTAGACCAAGGTTAGTCATGTAACTCCTTATATATCTATGAATAAGACAACACAATAGAAAGAAGAAGCTCAAGAAATGTTGGTCTTCCCGAGTTGGGTTTCCAATGTAAAATCATTGTGTACTATGTGATTGTTTTGTCATATATTTTCTCATATGAATCTATCTTCTTCTTTCCTCGAAGGTTTAGTGTGGAAGTCTATTTACTAACATGTGGTATCAGAGCTTAAGTTTGTATATCTTGGATCTGAGCTAAACCCTAGGTCTAGTGAGAGTTGTAAATCAACGATCTTTAAAGTTTTGCTTGAAAGAATGGAAAATAGTTCGAGGATAGAGATAAAAAAATTCAATGGCCATAATTTTGAGCTTTGGAAGCTTAAAAATGAAGATCTCCTTGTAGATAGATAAAAATGGACATTGATTTGTCTAGGTAACATTATGACAGGTATGTCAAGTGAATAATGGGAGAAACATGAGAGAAAGGCGAGGAGTACGATTCAATTTTTTTTTGTATATTTGATGTTGTTGAATGTCTCAAGTGAAGACTCAACCAAGAAACCGTGGGAAAAGTTGGGAATGTTGTACCAATCGAAATCCCTAGTGATGTTCCTTCGGAAGAGACTGTATCTTCTAAGGATGAGTGATGGGAGATCAGTAATTGAGCATTTGAATGCATTCAATACTGTAATAAGTCAGTTATCATTTATGGATATTAAAATCATTGAGGAGAAGAAATGTATTAGCCTATTATGTTCTTTTTCAAACTCTTGGGATAGATTATTCATGGCTATAAGGAGTAATTCGACCACATCGACGTTAGAATATGTGGTTGCATCTCTATTATAAAAAAAAATGAGACAAAAGAACATGGAATGATCCAGATTATTTTCAGCACAAAATGAGGGTGGAGATATAATAAAGAAATGTACAGAGATATATCAGATATTCAATAAGATAAAATAAATGTATCAGAGATGAACCATAAACATATATATACAATAATACACAATTTTCTATTAATGAGCAAAAATGTACAAAGACTGTAAAAATACAGAGTGAAAGACTCGCTAGAATGGTGACAACTTATCTCTGAGAAGAGACGTGTCTACTACTCACATTTGCAATAAGATGATTTTACAATGAGGATCCAAAGGCCTTTTTATCATAAAGAAAATCTAAAATCCTAACCCTGGAAGATGAAAAGCCAACGGTTTTGTGGACCCTGTTTTGGGTAGTTTGGTGTATCAACTTCTCAGGGGCGTAACTTTGGCATACGATCTCCGTTTGGGGTGCACGATAGCTCGTTCGAAAGGTGTCATTGTGGAGAATCATTTAGGGGGATCAATCAGAGACTTCTACTATCATTTAAAGGATTGATCCCAAAACCTTCATTTAGGCCCTCAAAATGACCACGAAAGTTAAAACTGCTAAAAATAGTAAATTACCAAAATTGCCAGAAAACTGTTTTGAGCCAGTTGGAAAAGGTTGGTAGCCACCAATATCCACCTGGATSAAGACTCCCTCCTTAGGAAKMAATGGTATCCATTGCATTGAGTKCCCGTGGGAGAAGGAAAAATGYTTGTTGAATCKGCATCTTGATGAGYTGCTTGCCTTGTTYGAGAAGTTGTGTTKCTTAGCTTGTTGAAGGTTGTCACGAACYTRTGGTTGGAAGGGTTGGACMTTTTTAAACAGTCTGGMTACATGATATGCCTATGTGCAGAAGGAATMTTTACACTTTGTTGCAATCTTTTYKACMTGCTTCTRTTGGATAGAAGGTTCTTGGGYCAAGACTGTAGTGGTTGTAGTATCCTTTTGTTCACCTTTTGAACAAATTTTGAAGAAGMTGAATTTTGTAGTATGAGATACTACCTTGCGACATTGTTTAGGTGCAARAATAGTTGGAACTACCTCTGGTATCCTATAGAGATGACCCCCTAGAGTAACAATGACACTACGAGGTCRAGACTCATAGATAACATGRTGCTTCCACATATATGGTTGGCCCAAGAGAACATCACAGACATTCAAYGGGGAAACATCACATAATACCTCATCCTTGAAGGGTTKGATTTCATATGACAATCTCCATTGATGGYTGACACGAAGATCKCGTCCCYRGMGAAGCCACCCAATGTTGTATGGTTGTGGGTGTGGTGTTCTTGACAATCCCAACTGTTTGATGAMCTCTATTGAGATGAKGTTCTTCTGGCTTCCGCTATCAACAATAAAATGCAGTGGGGTGCCCTTCACCCACATATGTGAATGAAAAAGGTGTYCCCCCTCTYCAGGATYYGTTGGTTCTTCTGGTTGAATTGTTGYGGTCRTGRCAATAGAAGTGGGGTCTGCGTCRATGATATGTCTTTTGTCAGTATTTTCTGAATCAGWTTYTGAATYARKGTTTGGMTCTTTGTCTTTGATTTCGACCACAAATGATTGTTTTGAGARACATTCATCGGTGTTGTGCCAGGGGATTTTGTGGAAATCACACCATTTTTCGGTGTCCTTCTTTGTCTTCCCAYGAMCCTTCTTTTCCTGTGGCTTGGACTGGTTTTYGGGAGACTRTTTRTTTGGGTCGTCTTTGTCATACTTTGGTTGTTGTGGATTTTCAAACCCRAACTCCTATTTKTTCTAGKGCTTAAATTTCTACTCGATTTTAAGAATATATCTATACRCAACACAGAGTGATGCGATGTCYARAAAATCCATTTTAGTTTGGATGTATYTGTGTAGAGCCCCATGGTATTTCAGAACCAATTTTCGTTCAGAGTCTTYGATACCCAGCTTGGTGCACAAGGTATGGAAGGTATTRGTGAACTCCAGAAGTGCTTGGCCCTTCTCTTGTCACAATGTGGTCCATCTCATATATTGGTCCTCATAGTTTCCAACARGGTAATATTGTYTGTTTACCGYGTCCACAAAAAAATCCCAAGWGGGTTCGRCCCCATATATTCCAAAATMTTMTGTGGAAAWTTTCTCCCAGTAAGTTTCCCACCAATGTTTGACATGGGKCAKATATTTAAGGAGTGCGAAGGTGATCTTTTCCCTGTAGGAAAAATGGTGAACAAATAAATAACCTTCTAGCTGATTTAACCATTTGTCTAGGGAATCTGCATCTATGTGACCTTCAAATACGAGAATATCAAAATTAATGTGTAACTTGAAAGGAGAGGTTCTTCCAAAGTGGTTGTTTGATGAATATGTGCATGTTTCTATCAACAAGCATTGAAGGATGTGGGAAAATTTCTCCATCATTTCGTCCCTCTATCACGTGAGAGCTTGCTCAAGCAACAAATTGATAGAATCGTCTCCTCTGTTGTTTTTGTTTTCTTCTGCCATGAAGAATTTCTTGGGAGTGTGAGAGTGATTGTCTTCAATATAGATAAGTTCGAGACCTAACTTTCTATACTCGGACCTCTTCGGGGACATGCACTAAAGAAAACGATCAAGAGCAACTTTCTCTGATACCATTGATCTAGATTATTTTCAACACGAAATGAGGGTGGAGATATAATAAAGAAATGTCTAGAGATATCTCAGATATCCAATAATATAAAATAAATGTATCATAGATGCAACCATAAACGCAGAGATATAGTAATACACAATTTTCTATTAATGAGCAAAAATGTACAAAGACTGTAAAAATACAAAGTGAAAGACTCGCTAGAATGGTGGCAGCTTATCTCTGAGAAGAGATGTGTACGCTACTCGCATTCGAAAGAAGATGATTTTACAATGAGGCTCCAAAGTCCTTTTTATCTTATATAAAATCCAAAACCCTAACCTTGGAAGATGAAAAGCCAACATTTTTGTGGACCTCGTTTTGGGTAGTTTGGTATATCAACTTCTTGGGGGCGTAACTTTGGCATACGATCTTCGTTTGGGGTGCACGATAGCTCATTGGAAAGGTATCGTCGAGGAGAATCATTTAGAGGGATAAATCAGAGCCTTTGAATATCGTTTAGAAGTTATATCCCAAAAAACCTTCATTTAGGCCTTCAAAATGGCCACGGTAGTTAAAAACTGCTAAAAATAGTAAATTACCAAAATCGCCAGAAAATTATTTTGAGCCAGTTGGAAAAGGTGGGTGGCCACTGATTTCCATCTGTATCAATCCTCCCCCATTAGGAAGAAATGGTATCTATTTCATTGTGTGCCCAGGGGAGAAGGACAAGCATTTGCTGAATTTGCATTTTAATGAGTTGCTTGCCTTGTTGGAGAAGTTGCATTGCTTAGCTTGTTAAAGGTTGTCACGAACCTGTGGCTAGAAGGGTTGGACCTTTTTAAATAGTCTGGATACATGAGATGCTTGTGTGCAGAAGGAATATTTACATTTTGTTGCAATCTTGTCGACCTTCTTTTGTTGGAGAGAAGGTTCTTGGGCCAAGACTGTAGTGGTTGTAGTATCCTTATGTTCACCTTTTGAACAAATTGTGAAGAAGCTGAATTTTGTAGTAAGAGATACTACCTTGCGGCATTTTTTAGGTGGGACAATGGTTGGAACTACCTCTGGTATCCTGTAGAGATGACCCCCTAGAGTAACAATGACACTATGAGGTCGAGACTCATAGATAGCATGGCGCTTACACATATATGGCTGGCCCAAGAGAACATAACAAACATCCAATGGGGAAACATCACATGATACCTCATCCTTGAAGCGATGTATATCATATGACAATTGACACTGTTGGTTGACATGAAGATCTTGCCCCTGGCGAAGCCACCCAATGTTGTATGGTTGCGGGTGTGGTGTTGTCGGCAATCCTAACTGTTTGATGACCTTTGTTGAGATGAAGTTCTTCTGGCTTCCGCTATCAACAATAAAATGCAGCGGGGTGCCCTTCACCCACGTCTGTGAATGAAAAAGGCACTCCCCCTCTTCAATATATGTTAGTTCTTCTGGTTGAATTGTTGTAGTCGCGACAATAGAAGTGGGGTCTGCGTCGATGATGTGTCTTCTATTAGTATTTTATGAATCATATTACGAATCAGTGTTGTCATTGATTTCGACCACCAATGACTATTTTGAGCGACATTCATCAGTGTTGTGCCAGGGGATTTTATGGAAATCATACCATTTTTCGGTGTCCTTCTTTGTCTTCCCGTGACCCTTCTTTTCCTATGGCTTGGACTGGTTTTCGGGAGACTATTTGTTAGGGTCATCTTTGTCATACTTTGGTTGTTGCGGATTTGCATACTCAAACTCCCGTTTGTTCTGGTGCTTAAATTTCTGCTCGATTTTAACAACATATCTATAAGAAGCACCGAGTGATGAGATGTCCAGAAAATCCATTTCAATTCGGATGTATCTGTGTAGAGACCCACGGTATTTCAGAACTAAATGTCGTTCAGAGTCTTTGATACCCAACTTGGTGTGCAAGGTATGGAAGGTATTGGTGAACTCCAGAACTTCTTGGCCCCTCTCTTGCCGCAATGTGGTCCATCCCATATATTGGTTCTCATAGTTGTGATGGGTGCTCTATATGCACTAAAAAACACTTAAAAACCCTCAATTAAATTTTCAACCGGAGGTAAGTAAACTTAGAGTTGTAGAACTATATGTGCCAAGGCAGAAAGGCTAGAGGTAGTATAGTCTAACTAAGGAAATGGGATATTGAAGGGCTAATCTATTTAATAAAAGACTACTAATGATCAAAACCTACAAAGAAACTTAAACTATTTACCCTAAGTAACCTTTGAACAAAGGATCGATGGATAGTTCTAAGAAGGCAAATGAAAACCCTACTTAAATCAAATTAACTTAATCATGACAATAAGCAAAAGAAAACTATCTACCTAATAAGCAATAACAACAACAAACTACTTTAATTAACCTACTCAAATTCAATAAGCAACTATCCTATGAAAGAAAGTAAATAGACAAGTAAATACCCTATCAAAGAAAAATAAACAAGCAGACAACTACCCTATTAAAGGAAGTAAACAAGCAAGCAAACAACTAGCTAACCTATGATAACTTCTACAACAAGTAAACTAATCAAGATTACTCAATAAGCAACTAATCAAACTAATAAGCAAGTGAACTCTATTCTTAAATTAAACTTCTTAATTACTTCTAATTTACGAAAGGAAATTATAATCTACTAAATTGAAAGCATCATGACAATAAAAGTAAATAACAACTAATCTATGATAAGAAAATTATTCTTCAATCTACCAAAGCAAGAAGACTATCTAACCTACAAAAGAAAGAAAACTATCTTCTAATCTATGAAAGCAAGGAAACTATCTTCTGATCTATGAAAGCAAGAAAACTCAAAGATAGTGTTGATGGTTATGTCTCCGGTATCTTATGATATCACGATGACACTTAACAATTAATGATAACTCAAGAGGGATAAACTCAATATTGACTTCGATAGCAAAGTGAAAAGTATGAATTAGGAAATCCAATGAGAACTTAGCCATGATAGAAGCAACACCAACTATCCTTTATATCCATGTGATTATTCAATCATGCATTAATCATCAACAATATAAAAATACTATTCTATGAAATTCAAATGCATTATATACTAATATAAGAAAATTTACACTACTTAGATTCAAAACTAAACTTAATAATCAACTTTGAATGAAAATTGCAACCTAAATCTAGAAAAAGAAATTGTATGAAATAAATTAAACTAATTCTATTTTAACAAATTAAATTGCAAATGAGGAAATACTCTTAAAACAACATATGAAAAGAAATTAAATAAACAAACTACATAACAACTAGATAAGCAAATTTAAATAGCAATTAGATGAACAAACTGAAAATTCAAAACTAGAACTAACACTATCCATCCACCGAAGCTTGCCAAAAAAACCATAAACTAGAAACCCTGTTTTTAAACTCTATTCCAACATATGAAAAATATAACTATCATCTAATTATACACAGGGTTAGTAGCTAAGAACTTGCAAGTTCATTTCCTATTAACTAAAAGATCATTGCATATTAACACTAGCCTCCATAATAACCTGCAAAACTAAACTAAGACAATTAAATCGTAAACATCAATTTATATAGAAAATAAAGAGAATAAAAGTCATGTACAAGAAATAGACAAAATGATGATTACACTACTCAAATCTACAAGCATATTAACTAAATATCCACCCAGACTGCTGGTGGGCTCCCCAGCAAGTCATGGCTACTCTTCAAAGGTGAACCACAAGCTTCAACAACACGAATTCACCATCAAAACCCAAAACACATTCTTTACACAGTTTTTAGGAAAATGTATGAAAAATAACAAAACAGAGTTGAACTGTCTATTTTCTCCCTTAACTATTTGTCTGATCACTGAGGTGGTATTTATAAATTTACAGGTTGAGAGGTCAACCACTGGGAGGGTTGACCTCCTCTAAAAACAACAAATTACTTTAAATGCGTTTTAACCGTTGGTGGCTTCTAGAAACTAATTGAGCCAATAAACACCCAATACAACAACCCAAATCGAGTTGTCAAAATCTCAATAGCTAGAGGCCATGATCACAAGAAAAACCCATGTCTTTGATTCACCCATCGTTGGCCGCCAATATGCTAACCGCCAAATCACCCATGGTTTTTGTGCAGGATGGAGTGTCAGATGGAGTATCTGATTGAGTGTCGGATGGAGTATTGGACAGAGTGTTGGATGCAAAAGCAAGTTGTGATTTTGCCTTGTGACACACAAAACACGAATTAGTTTTATGGGATCATAAAAACATGTTGATTTGTACTCAAAATCATCACAAAACATGAATTATGCATACTTGGTGTGAATCATAGCGATTTGAAACAAAAGCTCTTCAAAACAGAAAAATGCATATACATATTCAGCCAACAAGGATCTAATTAACTTCATGAAATCAATCATATCGTGGGCCCAACATTACCCCCACACCTAAGATTTTGCAGGTCCCACTGCAAACAAAAAGAAATTGCTCTTCATGACTAAACTTGCGAAGGAGGGGGTGGATTAGCTTTAGAAGCTTCTCCCTCTTGCCCAGGGGATTTTGTCTTGGGACTTTTGTGATGTTTCAATTGCATCCAGAGACTATTATTGGTGGCAATCATATCATCAACCAAACACTGCAGAGAATTCATCTTGGCTTGTAGGACAACGCTATCATGGCGTAAATGACGACTCAATGCTTCATGCTATCTAAGTTTCAATTGAGGGGTTTGAGTTTTTGGAGGCTGTTAATGACATGTGAGGAATACGTGAGATGTATATTATACCCTTGATCCTTTAAACCATGCAAAACAACAATTTTATCTCTACAAAATTAGTTCCAAAAGTGACTTCCCAGAAGCGCAACAATTCTGGCCTGGCAAACTTGTGAAGAATAGGTATCAAAGTGACCCCTGTAACTAAAAGAAAATAACTCATGTGTAACAACTGAGAGAGGTTTGAGGTTTTTGTTTTTGAATATGTTCTTGATAAAAACCTCTCTTGGTTTTCAAAAATTCACTTCCAGTTGTTAGGAAAACACGAAAAGAAAACATGACTAAAACAAGAAAAACATAGTGTTTTATTTTCTGAAAAACTAGGACTCTAAGAGAATTGAATATATCCCCAACCATAACGTATATTAAAAAAATGAGACAGGTTATTGTTTTTGGGTATTTCATGAACACAAAACTCCTCTAGGTTTCAAAAATAATTTCCCATTTGTTCATAATCCAAACTTGAAGTTGGTTAATCACAAATTATAGAAATGTAGCGTGCTCTTAGTAGAAACATAGTGTGGTCTTTGAGAGGGTTTTTGGAGGTCTTCCCAGAGGATTTTTCGGCTAAAAGTGGTATGGTTGGAAATTTTAGGATGTCTGCTACACAATGGAACCATCAATAACTTCAAATTCCTTCTCCAAACCTATGAAAAACTGACTTGAAGTCAAGTTGTCCAAATGTGCAGAAACCCTCCTATAGCGACTGTATTTGGGGAATTTATCTCAAATAATAACACTTGTGCATAAAATGAAGGATGTTTTTGTTTCTTGGTCTATGATTGACAAAAACCTCTTTCACTTTTGTCAAATTCATCTTCCTTAATTCGAAAACCAATTTTTAAGTAGAACTTTGACCAAGACAATCATTTGAAATTTTATGACAAGGAATGATGACATGACCATGATGAAAATTTATGACCTTGGATGAGTGGAGGGAGTAGTAAGGACACATAGACACACAAATGACCATTTTACAATGAAGATATGTCAAATTTTATTTGAGAATTTTATTTTGAAAATATAACAATTTGACTTAATAACCCTATCAATCACATGAAAGAGTAAATTTGATCATTGGTGACTGACAGAACTGACAGATACTAACAAAAGGCTTGGTTTGTACTGGTAGGCATGGTGAATAGGAGAATTTTTATTTCCTGTCATCGATCTGTAACAATTCAAACAATTGTTCATCTTTTCATAAGCTTGTAATACATATGGTAGTAAGTATTTAGCAGTTGTCATTGCTTTGTATTTGTCACAAAGAGTAGTTAAGTATAAGAAGTGTTCTATAGCATAAAAATAAAAATGCACATTAAGATTATAACACACACAATAATGTCAACAATATAGAATTTAACATACCAATACAAACAAATGCTGATATAATATCCCATAGCATTGTAAAAAGACAATATGCCAGAATTTTGACAGAAATCCCACTTCCTCTTCTCATGGGTTTTCTATACAAATGGGCAGTGCTTAGCATTTTTTAGCTCAGGAAACTCCCCCCAGACCGAATATATGGAATGTCCTCATGCCATGAATTAGAAATAGGCTTCTTGGTTTTCTTTCCCAATGAGGCTACAGGGGTATCAACAAGTTTCTTGGACTTTTGGTCCGGTAAAGGAATAGCTTGAGCATGAGGGTTTGGGTGGAGTAACAGTCCTTAGATCAAGTGTCTTCTTGCTAGTCTTGATTATAAGATGATGGTTTTCAAATTGGTAAATGAAATCATCCCATTTTTTCTCCAACTCGGCTAAGACAAGTAGTTTGATAAGGCCATGGTGAAATAATTTGTTATGGGGATTAGTTACATTCTTCCTTGGGAAGACATATTCTCAAGACTCTTTAAGAAGTAAAAGGGAAAATTCAATGGCTTATTAAATTGAAAGTGAGCTAATAATCGAAATTCATAGGCGTTAAAGAAAAAATATCTACCTTCACATATGATCAATCTGGTGATGACTATGAGAGGGTTGATTAGCTCCTCTTTTATCCACTCTTTGGAGTATCCCTTAGCTCCAGAGATGTTCTGAAATTTGGGTTTGAAAACCCTGTTATAGCTTGCTCTTGGAAACTGGTGGTGTTTAAACCAGTGGTCTCCAACTCTTGGGATCTTTGTGGCTAAGGAAATTGATTCCTTAGAGACCACGAACATAGTGAATAGGAGCAGAGGCAGGATAAGAGTATTCCATTTTTATTTGTTTTTCCATCGTGCTCACACAATCCATTCATCTATATTGCATTTTATAAGGCATGTAATCATAACTCTGTAATGAATAGTATGTAACGACAATAAACCAGTTAAGTGGTTTGTTAAGGAAATGTACAACAGTTTATAACACACGTGGAATTATCATTTCGAAGAAATAAAATGATTGCTGATGTAATAACCTGTATCATGAAAACAATACACATAAATTTTAACAAATATTTACTTCTTCTAAACAATGTTATCATTTGTCAACTCATGAACCCCTCCCCCACACCTAAGTATTGTGACATCCCACAATAAAAAATATAGGAAACCAATCAGTTCTCCCAATAGACGAAGATTTACATCTTTTTAAGTGTAGATATAAATTTCATAGATTGGTTTGACGAGACGGTTAAAAGATGGCCCCATCCATAGGATAAGAGATCCTATATATAGATAAGAAGAGGTAAGCAAGAGAGTTTCAAGATAGTCTCAAATTTAGTTCCCAATGGAAAATTTATGGAGTTCATTAACCTTATATTAACCATACATACTTCATGTCAAATTTGTCTACAAGTAATGTCGTACATCAGAACAAGTTTAAATTTATTATTTATTTTTGTCTGATTACCATCCTCGCTAGGTAGAACGCCCTGCTGCCAACAAGCTTATTCAGTACTCTAACAGGTTTACCTAGTCATACCACAGGCTGGTACCCACTGCAGCAGACCTGTTCAGTATCCCGGTAGGTTAGCCTCTTACACCCTTAGAGACTGGCCCTCAATATTTTAATATTTTAGTATAAGATTGTTTTATGCAAGAAGATGGGGGGACAGCTCTAAAAACAACCTTTTTTCTTCTTTTTATTGGGATGGTATTTATGCTGGAATTACTTTCTGTTATATATATTCCTTAGTGATTGTCCTAATGTAAGGGGTACTTAAGAGGATGTATCCTATCTAAAGATATGATATAATAAAGTATTTTAGTGTGCAGTGGATGGTACCATTGGGAAATAACATAAAGGTATCTTTAAGCTCAACTCACTTTCTTCTTTTGTAAGTTATTGTTATGTTTCCATGACTAACCGCTAATCATACCTCCTTGTTACTCTTTAATAAAGATACTTTACTTACTTACTCAGGTTTCTTGGGGAAACTGTATGAGAGACCTTTAATCTTGATGGTTATGGTATCACTTTCTTATACAATGGTGAAGGTTTTCAAGAGCAACTGCTTCTTAAGACACCTTGAGAAAAAGAAGATGAAAATCTTTTGCAAAAACATGGCTAACTACATCAAGTCATTATTCATTTGATGCTTAGCAGACAACAAGGTTCAAGTGTAGAAATGTTTTGAAGAAAAATTCCTCTTTTATATCTCCTTGAAATTGTCTACTCTTGGTGAAATAAATACCTGCAAAAATATCTAGGAATATTTGTCAAAAACCACACTCTAAAATATCAAAAAATAATAAGATCAATGAGATCAAGTCACTGGAACATGTATCTCATAGTTCTTTTATTAAAAAGAAAACGTAAAATGAGGTTGCATTAGACTTTAAGCTAAACTAACAACATGTAGTTTTTATTTACTATCCTACCCTACCTAAAAAGAAAGGAAAATCTTTATTCAAGTATAAGAACTTTTCCAATGTAACCAAGTGCGAAGCAAGATAAGAAATATACGCATATCCACAGGTGAAAAAGTTACCACAATGATTACGTGGATATGAAGAACCAACCGACTTACTTGTTTTGGCATTAGAAGGTGTTGAAGAAGAGAATAGTATTGTGGCCCGATGACCTCTTGAAACCAAATTTCAATGTAATATTGATGTTTATCAACAATAATTTCTATGCTCTCTTTCATCATGCTATGCATATCCTCTTCTTTTGGATGATTGATTTCTGAAGTACATAAAGGATATGCTGAGATGGATGTTGAGAACTCCTCAATATCAAGTCTTAGTGATTGCTCTCCACCAGATGTAGTCCATAAGTTTTCATCTTCCTTCACAGTTTGGCAAGGAAAATCATTTTGTAGCTCATAGGACCTTGATTCTTCTAATATTTCTGGATAGGTAGATACACTTTTGGCTGCTGCTAAAATATGTTCTTCTTGAAAAGAAAAAATCTCGGCAATTGCTAGGATTTGAGAAAGATCCCTCAAGCTAATGGTTTCTTCTGAGTTCATTATGTTGGTTGGTGGATCCTACCTCACATAGGGATTAGTGTCTAGGGTTCTTAAAACACCCAAAAGTTTTTTTTTTAATATTATAGATTTTTTAAAGATTTTTTTTTAATCACAACTACCTAAAAGATGAAAGACATATTTAAAGAAGATTTGTACAAACCAAACACACCATGCTTGCATATGTGTGGAGGTGAAAATTTGGAAACCCGAAGGTAGTTTCAGTTTGGTTTCCAGCTTCTTCTCCCTCCTCGTGTCTTACATTTTTGTGATCCTCATGATCATCGATATTGGTTTGGTTTCCAAAAAGAGAGTACTTAAGTGGTTTTATTCTTGAAGAGAACAAGGCATCCCTCTAATGGGAAGGTCTTCCTACTATTTGGGTGTATGGGACTCTACTCGAGCCGGTTGAGATTATTGGTGCCAAAGTTTCTGTGTCAAATTGAGAGATAATTATGTTGGCTGAACTACCAAACAAGATATTCACTTGTTCAGGGTCTATGATGTCTTTAAATTTAGGATCTCCTAGTGGTGGTAAGAAAACAAAGGTTGTATTGTTTGGTTTTGTGGAAAGCTCGAGTGGTCTTGTCTCTTGTTCCAATATTACAAATGCTTCAATTTTCTATTCTATAGTGCTCCCGGTCTTAGTCTCTTCAGAGACTACTTTAGCTCTTTGGGTTGAGATAATTCCTATTTTTTGGTATCAATCTGCGGAGTTTATAAGTGGAACGTTCCTTCCCTCAAAAAGATTGAAAGGAACCTTGGTTGAAAGGTCTGATTTAGATTTTAATGTATCTACCTTTTGGGTCTCTAGGTATGTTCATGAAAGCAAACAAAAACAAAAAGAAAAACTACCATTGGGTTTGGGGGAACCTGCTATAGCAGATGCGTAGGTTCTTACCTCTCGACTTAAATTTTCCCCGCCACCAAACTATTGCTAAGGTTTAAAAGAGATCTATTTCCTATCTATTTCCTACCTTGAGACAACTCTCCGACAACGATGCCAAAAATGATTGGTGTTCTATATGCACTAAAAAACACTTAAAAACCCTCAATTAAATTGTCAACCCGAGCTAAGTAAACTTAGAGTTGTAGTACTATACATGCCAAGGAAGAAAGGCTAGAGGTAGTATAGTCTAACTAAGGAAATGGGATATTGAAGAGCTAATATATTTAAGCAAAGACTACTAATGATCAAACCCTACTAAGAAACTTAAACTCTTTACCCTAAGTAACCTTTGAACAAAGGATCGATGGATACTTCTAAGAAGGAAATTGAAAACCCTACTTAAAGCAAATTAACTTAATCATGACAATAAGAAAAAACAAACTATCTACCTAATAAGCAATAACAACAAATAACTACCTTAATTAACCTACTCAAATTCAATAAGCAACTATCCTATGAAAGCAAGTAAATAGACAAGCAACTACCCTATTAAAGCAAGTAAACAAGAAAGCAAAGAACTAGCTAACCTATGATAACTTCTACAACAAGTAAACTAATCAAGATTACTCAATAAGCAACTATTCAAACTAATAAGCAAGTGAACTCTATTCTTAAATTAAACTTCTTAATTACTTCCAATTTACGAAAGGAAATTGTAATCTACTAAATTGAAAGCATCATGACAATAAAAGTAATTAACAACTAATCTATGATAAGAAAACTATTCTTCAATMTATCAAAGCAAGAAKACTATCTAACCTACAAAAGCATGGAAACTATCTTCTAATCTATGAAAGCAAGGAAACTATCTTMKAATCTATGAAAGCAAGAAAAATCAAATATAGTGTTGATGGTTATGTCTCTAGTGTCTTATGATATTACRATGGCACTTAACWATTAATGATAAATCAAGAGGGATAAACTCAATATTGACTTCGATAGCAAAGTGAAAAGTATAAATTAGGCAATCCAATGAGAACTTAGCCATGATAGAAGCAACATCAACTATCCTTCATATCCATGTGATTATTCAATCATGCATTAATCATCAACAATATAAAAACACTATTCTATGAAATTCAAATGCATTSTATACTAATATAAKCAAATTCAMACTAYTTAGATTCAAAACTAAACTTGATAATCAACTTTGARTGAAAATTGCAACCTAAATCTAGAAAAGGAAATTGCATGAAATAAATTAGACTAATTCTATTTTAACAAATTAAATTGCAAATGAGGAAATACTCTTAAAACAACATATGACAAGAAATTAAATAAGCAAACTACATAACGACTAGATAAGCAAATTTAAATAGAAATTAGATAAGCAAACTGAAAATTAGAAACTAGAACTAACACTATCCATCCATGGAAGCTTTCCATAGAAACCATAAACTAGAAACTTTGTTTTTAAACTCTATTCCAACATATGAAAAATCTAGCTATCATCTAATTATACACAAGGTTAGTAGCTAAGAACTTGCAAGTCCATTTCCTATTAACTAAAAGATCATTGCATATTAACACTAGCCTCCATAATAACCTGCAAAACTGAACTAAGACAATTAAATCATAAACAACAATTTATATAGAAAATAAAGAGAATAAAACGCATGTACAAGATATACACAAAATGATGATTACACTAATTAAATCTACAATCATATTAACTAAATATTCACAAATACTATTGGTGGGTCCCCCAGCAAGTCGTGGCTACTCTTCAAAGGTGAACCACAAGCTTCAACAACATGAATTCACCATTAAAACCCAAAACGCAGTCTTTACACAGTTTTTAGCAAAATGTATGAAAAATAACAAAACAGAGCTAAACCGTCTATTTTCTCCCTTACCTATTTATTTGACCACTGAGGTGGTATTTATAAATTTACAAGATGAGAGGTCGACCACTCGGAGGGTCGACCTCCTCTAAAAACAACAAATTACATTAAATGTGTTTTAATCGTCGGTGGCTTCTAGAAACTAGGTGAGCCAATAAATGCCCAATATAACAACCCAAATCGAGTTGTCAGAAGATCAATAGCTGGAGGCCATGAGCACAAGAAAAACCCATGTCTTTGATTTGCCTATCGTTGGCCGCCAATATGCTAACCGCCAAATCGCCCATGGTTTTTGTGCAGGACAGAGTGTCAGATGGAGTACCAGACGAAGTGATGGATGCAAAAACAAGTTGCGATTTTTCCCTGTGACACACAAAACATGAATTGGTTTTCTGGGATCATAAAAAAATGCTAATTTATATTCAAAATCATCACAAAACATGAATTATGCATACCTGGTGTGAATCATAGTTATTTGACACAAAAGCTCTTCAAAAACTCTTCAAAATAGGAAAACGCATATACATATTCAGTCAAAAAGGATCTAATTAACGTCATGAAATAAATCATATCACGGGCCCAACATTATCCCCACACCTAATATTTTGCAGGTCCCACTACAAAAAAAAGGAAATTTCCCTTCATGACTAAACTTATGAAGGAGGGGGTGGATTAGCTTTAGAAGCTTCTCCCTCTTGCCCAGGGGATTTTGTCTTGGGCCTTTTGTGATGTTTCAATTGCATCTAGAGACTATTATTGGTGGCAGTCATATCATCAACCAAATGTTGTAGAGAATTCATCTTGGCCCTTAGGACAACGTTATCATGGTGTAAATGATGAATCAATGTTTCATGCTATCTAAGTTTGAACTGGAGGGTTTGGAGTTTTGGAGGTTGATGATGAAATGTGAGGAAGCCTTGAGATGTATATTATACCCTTGATCCTTTAAACCATGCAAAACAACAATTTTACCTCTACAAAAATAGTTCCAAAAGTGATTTCCCAGAAGCGCAACAATTCTGGCCTGGCGAACTTGTGAAAAATAGGTATCAAAGTGACACTTGTAAATACAAGACAGTAAATCACGTGTAAAAACTAAGAGAGGTTTTTGTTTTTTAATATGTACTTGATAAAAAAATCTCTTGGTTTTCAAAACTTCACTTCTAGTTGTTAGGAAAACACGAAAATAAAACATGACTAAAACAGGAAAAACATAGTGTTTTATTTTCTGAAAAAATAGGCCTCTAAGAGAATTGAATATATCCCAAACCCTAACATATATTCAAAAACTGAGAGCGGTTATTGTTTTCTGGTATTATATGAACACAAAACTCCTCCAGGTTTCAAAAATAATTTCTCATTTGTTGATAATCCAAACTTGAAGTGGGTTACTCACAAATTACAGAAATGCAGCATGCTCTGAGCAGAAACACAGTGTGGTCTTTGAGAGGGTTTTTGGAGGTCTTCCCAGATGTTTTTTGGGATGAAAGTGGTATGTTTGGAAATTATAGGATATCTTATACACAATGGAACCATAAATCACTACAAATTGCTTCTCCAAACCTCTGAAAAACTGACTTGAAGTCAAGCTATCCAAATGTGCAAAAACCCTCCTATAGCAACTGTATTTGGGGAATTTCACTCAAATAATAACACCTGTGCATAAAATTAAGGAGGTTTTTGTTTCTTGATATATGATTGAAAAACACCTCTTTCAATGTTGTCAAACTCATCTTCCTTAATTTAGAAACCAATTTTGAAGTAGAACTTTGACCAAGACAATCATTTGAAATTTTATGACAAGGAATGATGAAATGACCATGATGAAAATTTATGACCTTGGATGAGTGGAGGGAGTAGTAAGGACACATAGACACACAAATGACCATTTTAAAACCAAGATATGTGAAAAAAAAATTGAGAATTTTATTTTTAAAATATAGCAATTTGACCTAATAACCCTATAAATCACATGAAAGAGTAAATTTGATCACTGGTGACTGCCAGAACTGACAGATACTAACAAAAGGCTTGGTTTGTATTGGTAGGCATGGTGAAAAAGAGAATTTTTATTTCCTGTCATCGATCTGTAACAATTCAAACAATTGTTCCTCTTTTCATAAGCTTATAATACAGATGGCTTTAAGTATTTAGCAGTTGTTATCGCTATGTATTTGTCACAAAGAGTAGTTAAGTATAAGAAATATTCTATAGCATAAACATAAAAATTCACAACAAGCTTCTAACACACACAATGATGTCATAAATATAGAATTTATCATACCAATACAAACAACTGTTGATATAATATCCCAAGACATTGTAAAAAGATAGTATGACAGAATTTTGATAGAAATCCTACTTCCTCTTCTCATGGGTTTGCTATACAAATGGGCAATGCTTAACGTTTTTTATCTCATGAAACTCCCCCCAAACCGAAGATATGGCACGTCCACATGCCATGAATTAGAAACAGGCTTCTTGGTCTTCTTGCCCAATGAGGTTGCAGGGGTATCAACAAGTTTCTTGGACTTTTGGTCCAGTAAAGGAATAACTTGTGCATGAGGGTTTGGGTGGAGTAACAGTCCCTAGATCAAGTGTCTTCTTGCTAGTCTTGATTGTAAGATGAGGGTTTGCAAATTGGTAAATGAACTCATCCCATGTTTTCTCCAACTCGGCTAAGACAAGTAGTTTGATAAGGCCATGGTGAAATAAGTTGTTATGGGGATTAGTTGCATTCTTCCTTACTTGGGAAGACATCTTCTCGAGACTCTTTAAGAAGTAAAAGGGAAAATTCAATGTCTTATTAAAATGAAAGTGAGCTAATAATCGAAAGTGATAGGCTTTAAAGATGGAATATTTACCTTCACATGTGATCAATCTGGTGATGACTATGAGAGGGTTGATTAGCTCCTCTTTTATCCACTCTTTGGAGTATCCCTTAGCTCCAGAGATGTTCTGAAATTTAGGTTTGAAAACCCTGTTATAGATTGCTCTTGAAAACTGGTGGTTTTTAAACCAACGGTCTCCAACTCTTGGGAGCTTTGTGGCTGAGGCAATTGATTCCTCAGAGACCATGAACACAATGAATAGGAGCATATGCAGGATAAGAGTGTTCCATTATTATTTGTTTTTCCATCATGCTCACACAATCCATTCATCTATCTTGCATTTTATAAGGCATGTAATCATAACTCTGTAATGAATAGTCTGTAACAAAAATAAACCAGTTAAGTGGTTTGATAAGGAAATGTACAACCATTTATAACACACATGGAATTAGCATTTCGAAGAAATACAATGACTGTTGATGTAATAACATGTATCATGAAAACAATACACATAAATTCTTACAAAGATTTACTTCTTCTAGGCAATGTTATCATTTGTCAACTCATGAACCCCTCCCCTACACCTAAGTATTGTGACACCTCACAATAAAAAATATAGGAAACCAGTCAGTTCTCCCAATAGCCGAAGATTTATAGCTTGTTAAGTGTAGAGATAAATTTCACAGATTCGTCTAACGAGATAGTTAAAAGATGGCCCCACCTATAGGATAAGAGATCCTATATATAGATAAGAAGAGGTAGGCAAGATATTTTCAAGATAGTCTCAAAGTTAGTTCTCAATGAAAAATTTATGGAGTTCATTAACCTTAGCTTAACCATACATACTTCGTGTCAGATTTGTCTACAAGTAATGTTGTACATCAGGACAAGTTTAAATTTATTATTTATTTTTGTCAGATTACCATCCTCACTAGGTAGAATGCCCCGCTTCCAGCAAGTTTGTTCAGTACTCTAGCGGGTTTACCTAGACATACCATAGGCCAGTACCCACTGGAAACAGACTTGTTCAGTATCCCGACGGGTTAGCCTCTTACAACCTCAGATATTGGCCCTCCATCTTTTAATATTTTAGTATAAGATTGTTTTATGCAAGAAGATGGGGGGACATCTCTGAAAATAACTTTTTCTTTCTTTTTATTGGGATGGTATTTATGTTGGAGGATGACTTTCTGTTATATATATTCCTTAGTGATTGCCCTTATGTAAGGGGTACTTAAGTGGACATAGCCTATCTAAAGATATGATATAATCAAGTATTTTAGTGTGTAGTGGATGGTACCATTGGGAAATAACATAAAGGTATCTTTAGGCTCAACTCACTTTCTTCTTTTGTAAGTTATTGTGATGTTTCCATGACTAACCTCTATTCATACCTTCGTTTTACTCTTTAATAAAGATACTTTACTTACTTACTCAAGTTTCTTGGGGAAACTGTATGAGAGACCTCTAAGCTTGATGGTTATGGTATCACTTCCTTATACAATGGTGAAGGTTTTCAAGAGCAACTGCTTCTTAAGATGCCTTGAGAAAAAGAAGATGAAAATCTTTTGCAAAAACATGGCTAACTACAACAAGTCATTATTCATTTGATTCTTAGTAGACAACAAGGTTCAAGTATAGCAATGTTTTGAAGAAAAAATATTTTTTTATATCTCTTTGAAATTGTCTACTCCTGGTGAAATAAATACCTGCAAAAATATCTAGGACTATTTGTCAAAAACCACACTCTAAAATATAAAAAACTAATAAGATCAATGAGATCAAGTCACTGGAACATGTATCTCATAGTTATTTTATTAAAAGGAAAACATAAAATGAGGTTGTATTAGATTGTAAGCTAAACTAACAATGTGTAGTTTTTATTTACTATCCTACCCTACCTAAAAAGAAAGGAAAATCTTTATTCAAGTATAAGAACTTTTCCAATGTAACCATGTGCGAAGCAAGATAAGAAACATACTCATATCCGCATGTGAAAAAGTTATCGCAGTGATTACCTAGATATGAAGAACCAACCAACTCACTTGTTTTGACATTAGAAGGTGTTGAAGAAGAGAATAGTATTGTGGCTTGATGACCTCTTGAAACCAAATTTCAATGTAATATTGATGTTTATCAACAATAATTTCTATGCTCTCTTTCATCATGCTATGAAGATCCTCTTCTTTTGGATGATTGATTTCTGAAGTACATAAAGGGTCTGCTGAGATGTATGTTGAGAACTCCTCAATATCAAGTCTTAGTGATTTCTCTCCACCAGATGTAGTCCATAAGTTTTCATATTCCTTCACAGTTTGGAAAGGAAAATTATTTTGTAGCTCATAGGACCTTAATTCTTCTAATATTTATGGAGAGGTCGATACACTTTTGGCTGCTACTAAAATATGTTCTTCTTGAAAAGAAAAAATCTTAGTTGTTGCTAGGATTTGAGAAAGTTCCCTCAAGATAATGGTTGCTTCTGAGTTCATTCTGTTGGTTGGTGGATCCTGCCTCACATAGGGATTAGTGTCTAGGGTTCTTAAAACACCCAAAAGTTTTTTTTTTATTATTATAGATTTTTTAAAGATTTTTTTAAGATTTTTTTTTTTTTTTAATCACAACTACCTAAAAGATGAAATACATATTTAAAGAATATTTGTGTAAACCAAACACACCATGCTTGCATAGGTGTGGGGGTTCAAAATTGGAAACCCGAAGGTAGTTTTGATTTGGTTCCAACTTCTTCTCCCTCCTAGTGTCTTACATTGTTGTGATCCTCATGATCATCGATACTGGTTTGGTTTCCAA
>JZKD02S2194919.1:19175-35873 GCA_000966675.3 Picea glauca
AGACTCCATTTTTTGTGAGACAAGGACCCCCTTTGTGTAGTGATTTGACTGGTAATGTCTATGGAGGTGTACATACCCTACCCCCTTTTGGATTTGAACCTATGACCTCTTAGGAGGAAGCACATGTTCTTAACCATTAGGCCCATTGTACATATCAAACAAAATGAAATCTACATACATTAATGCTTTGTGAAAATTGGATTGAAATAATCTAAAATCTCCATTGTGAAGTCTACATTATATGAATGGGATTTGAAGTTTCAACATTAATCTGGTTGTACATGTGTACGATCACTACATGCAAAACACTACTCAACAAAGTTTTTCATGAAACCATTTCTCCTTTCTTAATTTATGGTAGATATTTTTAGTCAAAGTGAGCAATCAAAGGTTTTAGCGAATGTTTTCATTCGATGTGCTTAATTGTTTGGCACATTGGTGTGCTAACTTAACCATCAAACCAATGCACACAATCGACAAGCACATTGACATTAGTAGCACCAGTTTAAAACAAAATATTGATTTAAAAAAAATTAAAATAAAACTATCATTGGTGTGTCATTTACATGTACACATATCAATCATCATGATACCTAGCGCACCAAAACAGGTTCAAATATTTTGAAATAGAATATCGCTTAAAAAATAATAATTAAGTTTTTGTTATCGATGTGCCATATACATGCACTATTGTCACCTAGGTACACTAACATAATAATATCAGTGGCGCACACTAAGAACACACACACTATCTGATCTGGAATGAATCATTATACAATTTATCATTTATTTTGGTAATTTCTAGGTTGAAAAATTGGAGCTATTGGCCTATAGGGACCATTTTATGGGCAAACCCCACTTTCATGATTTGGGGTCCAAAACTTTCTTAATCCCATTTGAGGGATTAAATGATTATTTTTGGGGTCAAAACCTCATGATCTTAGTTGAGAAAATGATATGGAATGGATCATTATATAATTTGTCATATATCTTGGTACTTTTTCGGTGGAAAAATTGGAGGAAATGGCTTCGAGGGAACATTTTAGTGGTAGGTCCCATTTTGGAGATTTAGGTTCTAAAACCTTCCAGAGACATTTTGAGGCATAAAATGGAACTTTTTCGAGTAATTTTATTTTTTAGAATAGCTCATATCCCCTCGATGTTGTTCTACACACCAAGAGTTTTTCAATAATGTGAAAATTACCTCATTCAGAGTTCGTATGTGGAAGTTTTGCCTCCCATAAGTTGACCTACCTTATTGACCACCATTGTACCAAGTGGATGCCACATCATGTCCCATTACTCATGTGTGGGGATATTCATGTGTGTAATTTCAAGAAGATTCTAGAAGGTCCAAAACCCTAACACTAATTGAGAGTTGAGGCATGCAAAAACCCTAACCCTAGATGACTATCATACTATATTAAATACTGGGTCGCTAAGAGGAGAGGGGGTTCCATTCTTTTATCATTGTACTTATTCAATAGTTGACCAAAGCATCTAGGAGTGGGATTTGAGAGAATAATAGAGGAGGAAGGAGATTATGTAGTGGTAATTCAGGCCTTAGTGTCATAGGAAACACGATAGTGAGTGCCCTTTCTTTGTATTTGCATATTCATATCTGAGAAAAAAGAGAGCAGATCATATGCTTCATCTTCTAGTTGGGTTTTCTCCCATATCAGGTTTCCTAAGATACATATTATTTTCATTTATATGTATAGTGTGTTCATTTGCTTGTTCTTTCATTTTCAAATTTTAGTTATTTCCATAAATTTGAGAAATAAGCTAGTGATAATAAATCAAGATCTAAGGAAATAAACCTACATAATAAAATATTTAAAAATATTATTAGATCTGTTGTGATGAACTATTCAATTGGAATATCCATCGAAGTTTACAGATTATATTGGTATCAAAATAGTTTTCTTTGTCGTGTTTGTGGGAAGTTGTAGGATCTATAAATTGGCTTGAGAAGGAATTCACACAAACCTTAGCCATGGTAGCTTATTCTGATCATAAAAACCCTTGAGATGTAGTAGAAGTGATATTTGTGAGGATGGAAGAACAAGTTGTTGATATCTCTTGCAACATGGACCTCATTATGGCGGCTCTAGCGAACAAGTTCAGACCTTTCGAGGAGCTTGGTTGCTCTAACTCAAAGTTGGATCAAATGAGAAACTAGGAGATAATGAAGACCTAGAAAAGGAGTCGTAAAAAAATCCTGAGAAAGTGAAACCAAGTTCTAGTTCCATCACTCCTTCACAAGATCTATTTAAAATGGAAGTAAAGGTCGACATCAAACCCTATCAAGGTGAGATAATTGTTGTTAAGTTAAATCATTAGTTGCAAAAATTATAATTTAATTTTGGTTTCCATAATATACACAAAGTTATCAAGGTGGATATCGGTGGCCACCCACCTTTTCTGACTGGCTCAAAACAATTTTTTGGCAATTTTGACAATTTACTATTTTTAGCAATTTTTAACTTATGAGGCCATTTTGAGGGCCTAAATGAAGGTTTTTCTAGATTGAGGTTATCAATGATAGCCAAAAGCATATTGAGCCCCCAAAATGAATCTCCTTGATGATACCTTTCCAACGAACTATCATACGCCTAAAACGAAGATCGTATGCAAAAGTTACGACCCCGGGAAGTTGATGTACTAACTTACCCAAACGGGGCCCACATGACTTTTGGCGCTTCATCTCCTAGGGTTAGGTTTTTANATGTCTAGGGTTTTTGGAATTCCTTCTTATTTTAAAAGGCCTTCATATCTTCATTGTAATCATCTTCTTGCGAATGCAAGTATCCATCACATCTCTTCTCAGAGATAAGCTGCCACTATTCTAGCGAGTCTTTCACTTTGTATTTTTACAGTCTATGTACATTTTTTTCATTAATAGAAATCATGTATTATTGTATATTGGTGTTTATGGTTGCATCTCTTATATATTTCTATTATATTATTGGATATACATGATATCTCTATGCATTTCTTCATTATATCTCCGCTCTCATTTTGTGCCGAAAATAATTCGGATCAGTGGTATCAGAGCAGGCTGCTCTTGATCATTTTTTTAGTGCATGTCCCCGATGAGGTCTGAGTATAGAAATTTGGGTCTCAAGCTTATCTCTCTTAAAGACAATCGCTCTCGCACACCCAAGAAACCCTCATTGGCGGAAGAAAAAAAAAATGACGGAGCAGACAATCCTATCAATCTGTTGCTTGAGAAAGCTCTCATGCGAAAGAGGGACGAAATGATGGAGAATTTTTMTCACATCCTTCAATGCCTGCTGATAGCATTAGGYGCATCTTCATCAAGCGGCCACTTTGGAGGCACCTYGCCTTTCAAGGTACAAGTTAATTTTGATATTCCTGTATTTGAAGGAAAGATAGATGCAGAAGCCCTAGAAAAATGGTTAACTCTGCTAGAAGGTTATTTCTTTGTTCACARTTTTTTCGACAAATAAAATATCACCTTCGAACTCCTTAAATCTCTCCCTCATGTCAAACATTGGTGGGAAACTTACTGGGAGAAAAGTTCCATAGAGGATTCTGGAATATGTGGGGCCGATCCCACTTGGGATTTTTTTGTGGATGCGGTAAAAGAACAGTATTACCTTGTTGGCAACTATGAGGACCAGTAATGAGATGGACCACACTGCGGCAAGAGAGGGGCCAAGCAGTTCTGGAGTTCACCAATACCTTCCATACCTTGTGCACCAAGCTGGGTATCAAAGACTCCGAACGACATTTAGTTCTGAAATACTGTGGGGCTCTACATAGATACATCTAGACTGAAATGGATTTTCTAGACATCTCATCACTCGGTGCTGCTTATCGATATGTTGTTAAAATTGAGAAAAAATTTAAGCACCAGAACAAACAGGAATTCAGGTCTGCAAATCTGCAACAACCAAAGTATGACAAAGAAGACCCTAACAAACAGTCTCCCGAAACCAGTCCAAGACATAGGAAAAGAAGGGTCACAAGAAGACAAAGAAGGACACCAGAAAATGGTGTGATTTCCACAAAATCCCCTGGAACAATACCGATGAATGTCACTCAAAACAATCATTGGTGGCCGAGATCAAAGACAATGAGCCAAACCCTGATTCAGAATTTGATTATGAAAATACCGGTAAAAGACAGATCACTGACACAGACCCCACTGCTATTATCACGACCGCAACAATTCAACCAGAAGAACCAACATATCCTGAAGAGGGGGAGCACCGTTTTCATTCACAGATGTGGGTGAAGGGGACCCCGCTTCATTTTATTGTTGATAGCAGAAGCCAGAAGAACCTCATCTCAACAAAGGTTGTAAAACAATTGGGATTGTCGACAACACCACACCCACAACCATACAACATGTTAGAAAAATAGGACCGCGGAGCAATAAAATAAAACAAATGCAGAAACAAAACACAGAAGACACACAATACAAGAGAGACACAGATTTACGTGGTTCACCCAGTGTGGACTACATACACCAGAGAAATTGCCAGGTCCTTCCTTTATTATTATCCAGCAAATGAAGGGATACAACCTACAACAAAATCCACTGTAACTTCCTCTTCTTTCTCTCACAGTCTCCTCTCTCAGAATACAATATTCACCATCATCCATAGCCGCAATACGTTTCCCTCATAAAAGAGGGTTGCCTTCTAGGGAAAAAAAACCCTAACATAATCTCTACCATTAGATCTGCGACCTTATAATGAACGGTCTAGATTTACAATGAAATTACAATATACTTTTACAAGGCAATTTTTTCTTCGGGGGACGCTGCCCCCGAACCCCTGCTAGGGGCCCACTTGCCCCCAGACCTCGTAGAGGGGGTACCCCCCTCTGCACTCTCCTGTGTGGAAGAGTGTACATACTTCTGGGGTGTAAATACTTCATGGGGTATAAACACGGCTGAAAGCAAGGACCTTTGAATTAGGAAGATAATCAAGCTCCACAACCAACACAACATTGGGTGGATTTGCCAAGGACGAGATCTTCGTGTCAGCCAGCAAGGTCGATTGTCATACGACATCCATCCCTTCAAGGACGAAGTATTATGTGATGTTTCCCCACTAGATGTCTGTGATTTTCTCTTGGGCCAACCATATATGTGGAAGCTCCATGTTGTTTATGAGTTTCGACCCCTCAGTGTCATTGTTTCTCTGGGGGGTCATCTATACAGAATACCAGAGGTAGTTCCGACTACTGTTCCACCTAAAAAGAGCTGCAAGGTAGTATCTCATACTACACAATTCAACTTCTTCACAATTTTTTCAAAAGGGGAACAAAAGGATACTGCAACCACTACAACCTCGGCCCGAGCACCTTCTATCCAACAGAAGAAGGTCAACAAGAATGCAGCAAAACACAAAGATTCCTTCTACACACAGTCATATCAGATAGTCCGACTGGTTGAATATATTCAACCCCTCCAGCAACAGGTTCATGACAAACTTCCAAAAAATGAGCAGTGCGACGTCTCTAGCACGACAAGCAACTCACCAAGATGCAGATTCAACAAACACTTTTCCCTCTCCCCCGGGCACTCAACGCAATGGAGACCATTTATTCCTAAGGAGGGACAATTGATCCAGGTGGATATCAGTGGCCACCCACCTTTTCCAACTGGCTCAAAACAATTTTTTGGCAATTTTAGCAATTTACTATTTTTAGCAGTTTTTAACTTTCGGGGCCATTTTGAGCGCTTGAATGAATTATTTTATAGATATAGGTTTTCAATGATATCCAAAAGAATTATTGATCCCCCAAAATGAATCTCCTCGATGATACCTTTCCAATGAGCTATCATATGCCTAAAACGAAGAAAGTATGCAAAAGTTATGACCTCAGGAAGTTGATGTACGAACTTACCCAAACGGGGTCCACATGACTTTTGGCACTTCATCTCTTAGGGTTAGGTTTTTGGATGTCTAGGGTTTTTGGCATTCCTGCTTATTGTAAAATGCCTTTAGAGCCTCATTGTAATCATCTTCTTGCGAATGCGAGTAGCCATCACATCTCTTCTCAGAGATAAGTTGCCACCATTCTAGCGAGTCTTTCACTCTATATTTTTACAGTCTCTGTACATTTATTTCATTAATAGAAATCGTGTATTAATGTATCTCTGTGTTTATGGTTGCATCTCTAATAAATTTCTATTATATTATTGGATATACGTGATATCTCTGTGCATTTCTCTATTATATCTGCGCTCTCATTTCATGCTGAAAATAATCTGGATCAGTGGTATCAGAGCAGGATGCTCTTGATCATTTTTTCAATGCATGTCTCTGATGAGGTCTGAGTATAGAAAGTTGGGTCTCGAGCTTGTCTGTCTTGAAGACAATCCCTCTCACACACCCAATAAATGCTCAATGGCAGAAGAAAAGAAAAACGACGGAGCAGACGATCCTATCAATCTATTGCTTGAGCAAGCTCTCATGTGACAGAGGGATGAAATGATGGAGAATTTTTCCCACATCCTTCAACACCTGCCGATAGCATTACGCGCATCTTCATCAAGCGACCACTTTGGATGCACCTCGCCTTTCAAGGTACAAGTTAATTTTGATATTCCTGTATTTGAAGGACAGATAGATGCAGAAGCCCTAGAAAAATGGTTAACTCTGCTAGAAGGTTATTTCTCTGTTCACAATTTTTATGACAAAGAAAAGATCACCTTCGCACTCTTTAAATCTCTCCCTCATGTAAAACATTGGTGGGAAACTTACTGGGAGCAAAGTTCCACACAGGAGTTTGGAATATGTGGGGCCGATCCCACTTGGGATTTTTTTGTGGATGTGGTAAAGGAATAGTATTACCTTGTTGGAAACTATGAGGACCAGTACATGAGATGGACCACACTGTGGAAAGAGAGGGGCCAAGCATTTCTGAAGTTCACCAATACCTTTCATACCTTGCGCAACAAGCTGGGTATCAAAGACTTCGAGCGACATTTGGTTCTAAAATACCGTGGGGCTCTACACAGATACATCCAGACTGAAATGGATTTTTCTAGACATCTCATCACTCGGTGCTGCTTATCGATATGCTGTTAAAATTGAACAGAAATTTAAGCACTAGAACAAATGGGAATTCGGGTCTGTAAATTTGCAACAGCCAAAGTATGACAAAGACGACCCTAAAAAACAATCTCCTGAAAACCAGTCCAAGACACAGGAAAAGAAGGGTCATGAGAAGACAAAGAAGGACACCAAAAAATGGTGTGATTTCCACAAAATCCCCTGGAAAAAAACTGATGAATGTTGCCCAAAACAGTCACTGGTGGCCGAGATCAAAGACAAGGAGCCAAACCCTAATTCATAATCTGATTCTAAAAATACTGCTAAAGGACAAATCATTGACACAGACCCCACTGCTATTGTCGTGACCACAATAATTCAACCAGAAGAACCAATGGATCCTGAAGAGGGGGAGCACCTTTTTCATTCACAGATGTGGGTGAAGGGGACCCCGATGCATTTTATTATTGATAGCGAAAGCCAGAAGAACCTCATCTCAACAGAGGTCGTAAAATAGTTGGGATTGTCGACAACAACACACCCACAACCATACAACATTGGGTGGCTTCTCCAAGGATGAGATCTTTGTGTCAGCCAGCAATGTCGATTGTCATATGACATCCATCCCTTCAAGGACAAGGTATTATGTGATGTTGCCCCACTAGATGTCTATGATTTTCTCTTGGGCCAACCATATATGTGGAAGCACCATGTTGTTTATGAGTCTTGACCCCGCAATGTCATTATTTCTCTGGGGGGTCATCTCTACAGAATACCAGAGGTAGTTTTGACTACTGTTCCACCTAAAAAGTATCACAAGGTAGTATCTCATACTACAAAATTTAGCTTCTTCACAATTTGTTCAAAAGGGGAACAAAAGGATACTGCAACCACTACAACCTTGGCCTGAGCACCTTCTATCCAACAGAAGCAAGTCGGAAAGATTGCAACAAAACACAAATATTCCTTCTACACAAGTTCATCTCAGATAGCCCAACTGGTTGAACAGAGTCAACCCCTCTAGCAACAGGTTCATGACAAACTTCCACAAAATGAGCAGCGCGACATCTCCAGCATGGAAAGCAACACACCAAGATGCAGATTCAACAAATGCTTTTCCCTCTCCCCTGGGCACTCAACACAATGGATACCATTTCTTCCTAAGGAGGGAGGATTGATCCAGGTGGATATCGGTGGCCACCCACCTTTTTCGATTGGCTCAAAACAATTTTCTGACAATTTTGACAATTTACTATTTTTAGCAGTTTTTAACTTCTGGGGCCATTTTGAGGGCCTAAATGAATGTTTTTAGAGATAGAGGTTCTCAATGATATCTAAATGCATTATTGATCCCCCCAAATTAATCTTCTCTATGATACCTTTCCAACGAGCTATCATACGCCTAAAATTGAGATCGTATGCAAAAGTTACGACCCCGAGAAATTGATGTACTAACTTACCCAAATGGGGCCCACATGACTTTTGGCGCTTCATCTCCTAGGGTTAGGTTTTTGGATGTCTAGGGTTTTTGGCATTCCTGCTTATTGTAAAAGGCCTTCAGAGCCTCATTGTAACCATCTTCTTGTGAATGCGAGTAGCCGTCACATCTCTTCTTAGAGATAAGCTGCCACCATTATAGCGAGTCTTTCACTCTGTATTTTTACAGTCTCTGTACATTTCTTTCATTAATAGAAATCATGTATTACTGTATCTCTCTGTTTATGGTTGCATCTCTTATATAGTTTTGTTATATTATTGGATATACGTGATATCTCTGTGCATTTCTTTATTATATCTCTGCTCTCATTTCGTGCCGAAAATAATCTGTATCACAAAGAGTAGAAAATTTCATTTAATTGAATGAAACTAGAGGGCCATGCATTAACTTGGTGGGAAATCCACACAAAGACACTTAGGTTGGAGGGTGATCCACCAATAACTAAGTTGGAGGTGTTCAAATCCCTCTTCAATTCCTAGTTCTACCCTATTGGGAATGTAGAGGACCAATGGATCCATTGACATCACTTCAAGCAAAGGAAATGGTAGAGTGTGCAAGAGTACACGACTAACTTCAAGAAAACAGAAACTATGTTGGTTATATCTCCCAAGAACCTATACATACTCGTCAAGTATATATGGGGTATACACAACCATCTATGGAAAAAAGTGATTTTCTTAAAACCTAGGACCATTGATCAGGGTTGTGTGCAAGCACAACACCTAGAGAACATAGGCCATAAGAAAGGATGGACAAGTGGTTACAAATAGAAAGACTACCAAGATGCTTCTAAGGAGGGGAAGAAGAAATGGAAAGGAAAGGACAAGAATATGATGGCTACTACGCACCAGTGAAAGGATCTAAACAACCACTACAACTATTTTAATATCAATGGTTACACCAAAGATAAGTTTGTAAGCTACATCCAAAGATGAATACAAAGAATTGTAGGAAGGATGCCAAGAAGAAGAACCTACTAGCCATGGATTCAAGTAACATGTTAAAGAGAAGCTCAGATGTGGATGTGAAGATTGTCTGCACTTCAATGTATAAGGAGGTGAATTTATGTAGCCTTCATCACAAGGAAGAGAAGGAGATGACAAAAGTATTTCATATTAATATCCAGGTCAAAAAGACCAAGGTAGATTCTCTATTCGATTCTGGTTCACAAGAAAACATAATAGAATTTGATTCGGTCAAAAATATTAGGTTGGATGTTTGTGATCATGCTATCCCATATCCGTTGGGATAGGTAAAAAATAATGTACAACTCAAGGTCATGAAATAGTGTAAGATCAAATTTGCTATAAGTGTTTTTTTTTTAATAAAGTGGAATTAGATGTAGTACCCCTTGATGTGTGTTGTGTAGTTTTTGGAATCCTCTACATTTATATGAGGGATTTGAACTTCATGAGGAGAGAAAACCAATACTTCCAAAACAAGGATGGGAAGTATTTCATCCTCAATGCACACAAAATAAAATTGAACATTTCTCTGGTAAGTGTTAACCAAGCTAACAAGTTGATTAGTTCTAATAGAAAGTGTGTATTGCTTTTCTAAGAGATAACCACGTAGGGGAGTAATTGGTAAGAGTAAGGGAATCCATAGAACATAGATGATTTTCAGGGCCAAATTTCGCTAATTGGCTAATTTTCCATGGTTTTTTTCCAAAAACCGATTCGCCAATTTCCATTTTTTCTAAAAATGATTCACCAAAATTCCATAGAATAAAATTATTTTACCTTAAAATTGAAAAAATTTAATAGAAACTATATAAAATCCTTAAAAATTTGAATAGTTTTACAAAACTATTGCCAAACATTTTACATTTTGAATATTAAGGACTAGTAAGATTAGCCCAGGTTTCTACTTTTTAATATAAATTTTCATCCTTAAAAGTATCCATGCCCTAGAGGGATGTACCAAAGAGAAAAAACAAACGTTGGAGGAGTTATTACATGCATTTCAAGGAGCATTCTAGGAGAGTAAATGGTTACCACCTAAGAGGGAAGTGGATCAGGAGATATAGTTGTGTCTTGAATTCCCATTACCAAATATTGGGTTGTATAGAAAGTATGTTCTTGAAGAAGATAAAGTGAAGAAATAGTTGCAGTAGTTGTTGGAGTAGGGAGTACTTCAACCAATAACTTCACCTTGTGGGTCACCTATCATCATAATTAACAAGAAGGATGGGACTTGGCAAGTACATATAGACTATAGATATTTGAACAATATCACACTCAATGATCGATACCCTATGCCCATGATCAATGATTTTTTAGATCAATTGTAGCATGGAAATTACTTCACCTAGTTGGATCTCAAATCAAGATGCCACTCAGTATGCCTTAAAGAAGATGACATTTGGAATACTACCTTCAAGACAATGAAAGGTCTGTATGAATGGCTAGTCATGCCTTTGAGTTAATGTAATGCACTAGCTGCATTTATGTGACTGATGAATGATGTATTGTGTCCCTATTTAGATTCATTTATAATAGTGTATTTGGATGACATATTTCTTTATAGATCTACCTAGGAAGAGGGCATATGACATCTCATGGAGGTGTTAGAGACTTTGAAAAAGCATCAACTACTGGTGAACCTTAAGAAATGTGAGTTTGTTCACTAGTTGTTGGTGTATTTTTGGTATGTTACCGGTGGAGGGGAACTCAAGATAGATCCCACAAAGGTGGAAGACATAATCAAATGGCTAGTTCCTACTAATGTCACTGAAGTTAGGAGGTTTTATGGGGAATCGTAGTACCTACAAAATTTCATTGCATCCTTTTTAGTGGTGGTTGTGCCACTCCATGCCATAAAATATAGAGGCAAGAGTTTGCAGTGGAGAAAGAATCAACAAAAAGTTTTCAATGAGTTGAAATGGAAGATCAGTTAAGAACCAGTTCATTGATTTTCTAAATTACAAAATCCTTTACAAGTGGACATATATGCAAGTGGATATGCTATGGGAGTAGTCTTGATGCATGGAGGTAAGATGGTATGATATAATTGTGAAATGTTTCATGGGGGAGTCCCAAACTACCCAATGTATGATAAAAAACATTATTTTCTAGTTCTAGTTGTTAATAAGTGAAAACACTATCTAATGGAAAAGGAAACAATAATCCACATTGATCACCAACCATTGCAATATTTGTAGGACTAAAGTAAGCTTCAAAAAACCATACATTACAAGTGGATGGGTTTTTTGCAGTAGTTTCATATAGTCATCAAATATAAAAAGGGAAGCACTAATAAGTTGGTATACATGGTTTCAATGCCACCCACATCCAAGATTATAGCTTTGGGAACTCTTATGCTCATGGAGCCTTTTACCCATGATGCATACCAATAGGAATACACAAAATATGAGGAATTTAAAGAGGTGTTTCAATAGATACAAGGCCAAATTCATGTAGAAGAGGGTGACAGTAAGGATGACCATCATATCTAGAATGGGTTACTCTACAAGCTATATAAGCTCTGTGTCTATAAAGGTGAAATATGACATCTTATTAGAGAGGTTCACACCTCCAAGGTTACAAGAAATTTTGGTGTTGGGAATGTTATCGGGAAAACTGTAGGTTGGGAAAATCCTAACCCAATCCACTGGGTGGTGATAATGATGGGAGACTTTATCCACTATTACCTCAGATAAACCCTCCCCTCTCTTTAGTGAAGGAACAATCTAACACAAGGGGGGAGTCCTGGGTGACCCTGGGGGGATTTGGATGAAAAGTGAAATAATGGAAGTGATGCCCCTATAGTTCAATATACTAGGTGGAATATAGCTTGTGAAAGAGTCTTGGAAGTGGTTAATCGTTTCCAAGAAAAACAAGTATGTGCAGAAGATGATTGTACCTGCCCGAGAGACAAGAAAAGACAAGATACAAGCTAAACAATTCAACAGACAAGAAAGTCAATCTTGCTGTCCCTAATTGCATCAGTCAACATAAATATATATCAGCAAGTAAATGATTGTTAAATATGCTAACGAGATGCTAAAAGTCAAGTAAACAATGCAAGAGATAATCTAGCAATTACTAGTATAACACAAGTATGAAAGATAAGACTTTAGCACAAAGATAAGACTGTTATGAACAAGTATTGCAGAGATATATTATCATCCTTATGGCTATGGAAAAATATTTCTACAACATAAAATTTCAACCTACAAAAAGTAAAAGTAAGACACCCAAAAGATGCTAAATGACAAGTAGATTATTATGGTAGCTTTCTAGCAATTTTTGACGGTTGAAATGCAAGTGATAACCAAAGTAAGAGAGTGATTTGTTGCAACCCTAATGGCTATAGATTTTGTTTATTTATAGATTTAAGAATACCAAGCAAACCTAGATTCTCTATAGCCTTTATCAATTCCAAAGTGTCAATAATAGATCCCAAGTTGCACACTCTTAATATCTCACTAAATCACGTTTACCAATGCAAATGATTTATTTCTCCAATGCAAACTTCATATTAGTGCCTTTAAAAATTGAGAAAATGGAATATTGAAAGCATGAGTTATATCAACAAAATCCCTAGGGTTGTAATCCATCTTACTCCCTAAGGTATGCAAACCAAACTAAGGTAAATCAAGGAGCCTGTACACCCTCGTACACATCCTAGAAACCTTGCAACAAAAGACTTGTAAACTAGCAAATGAGATGAATCTTAATGGAGGATGTATGCACTTATACTCCTCTAGTGTGTGGGCCATGGTATCCAACCTGTGTGCTTCAATCCCCATGGAAACCCAAGTTGGGCTTGTTCTTCCAAATATGTCCACCAACTAGGTCTTGCAAAGACAATCAATACACTGTCCAAGGATATCAAGTCAAATGCATCATGACAAGTAAATACAATCAATAAAATATGCATCTAAGCATGTACATCCAAACTACCTCTTCAAAATAAACAAATTCTCAAAGAACTTATGCAATTTTCCAAGATTAGGTATAGGAGGGTTGACAAATCAACCTATTGGGTGAATCGTACCTCAAGTTTAGGAGTGTTTCCCAAGTTGATCCCTTTCTAGGTCATGTGGAAGAAGTGACATGGATGGGGGAAAGACTCTTGGGCATGGGGTTCATGACATATAAGGGATCATAGTATCTCATTTATGAGCACCTTTGTAGATGGTGTGCTGCATCTTCGTTTTCAATGCAACCTTTTTCCAAGCCCATTTATTTCCTTTTGTCTTTTTAAGATGTTTCCAAGTTGAAGCCAAGGTGGGGATTCTACCTAAGAATTAAAAAAAATGCCCACCTTGAATGTACCTTGGTCACATCATGCTTCCTCGAGTTGAATTCATTTGTGGGGCTTTTACCTAAGCATGAAAAACATTTCCCACACATGCTACACCTTAGTTTGCATTTTTGCATTAGTTATTTTTTACGGGTCCCATCAGTTTCTTATGAGATACATTTCATTATCCTCGGGATCCATGGGCGAGAATATAGAAGGTCAATGATTGGATTTTATTTTTTTATATCTACAAGCCTATGGACCTTCAACCCCTTCTTCCCATGATATGAGGGACAATGCCTTCTTGGGTTAGTACACCCGAAAATACCAAAAGGTAAGGAGATGAGGGGATTGTTAGAAAAACATGATCATGGAGAAACAAAATAAGACAAATGTGGAAATAAAACACAAAAGATACACAATACAATAGAGACACAAATATACATGGTTCACCTAGCGTGGGCTACGTCCACAAGAGAAATTACCAGGTCCTTCCTTTTTATTATCCAACAAATGAAGGGATACAACCTACAACACACTCGATGTAACTTTCTCTTCTTTCTCTCACAGTCTCCTCTCTCAGAATACAATATTCACAATGATGCATAGCCACAATACATTTCCCTTATAAAAGAGGGTTTCCTTCTAGGAAAAAAAACCTTAACATAACTTCTACCGTCAAATCTGCGACCTTATTATGAATGGTCAATATTTACTATGAAATTGCATTATGCATTTATAAGGAAATTTTTCCTTCGAGGGATTTGCCCCCGAACCCCCACTGAGGGCCTGCTTTCCCCTCAACTCGAGGTAAACCCCCCCTCCCATGTGGAGGGATGTACAATATTCCAAGGTGTACAATCTTCATGGGGTATAAACATGACTGGAAACAAAGACCTATGAAACAAGAAGATAATCAGGCTCCACAACCAACAATCTCCCACTTGGAGACTGATCACAACAACTCCAATGTTGTTGTACCTGCTGGACTATACTCCACCTTGGACCTGAAAAATTTCTCATCTTCACCTTCATGCTTGAAGACCAACTGAAACTGAGGAGGAACTCAATTTCTCCCTGGTTACTCCCTTTGTTAACATGTTTGTAGGATTTTGGCTAGTATGTATCTTTTCCAACTTCAAATGTCCATCTTCCAAGAAAAATCGTATGAAATGGTACCTAAGATGTATATGCTTATTATTCAAATGGAAGGCTGAGTTATTTTCAAGATGAATGGCACTGTCACTGTCACAGTACAACCTGCTATTCTCTTGCTTCTTTCCCAATTCATCCATGAAACTTTGTAACCAAATCATCTTTTTTCTAGCCTCTGTAGAAACAACATACTCTACCTATATTTTTGAAAGTGAAACAACCTTTTATAGTTTCAAAATCCAACTTACTGTTGTTCCACCTACAATAAAAACATACCCTATGGTGCTCCTCCTACTATCTTTATCACTTGCCATATCTGAATCAACATATCCTTGTAGAACAATGTCTGAACCTCCAAAACTTAATGCATGAGTAGAACTACCTTTCAAATACCTAGGAATCCAATTTATTTCCTCCCAATGTTCTTTACTTGGATTTTCCATATACCTACTCACAACTCCCACTGCATGTGCAATATCCGGTCTTGTGCAAACCATCACATACATCAAGCTGCCAACTACTTATGAATAAGGGACCCTGGACATGTATTCTATCTCCTCTTGTGTCTTGGGACACATTTCTTTGGTTAATTTGAAATGGTTGGCCAAAGGTGTACTAACGGGTTTTACATTCTTCATTCTAAACCTCTCCAACACCTTCTCTATGTACTCACCCTGAGACAATGTCAAATTGCAATTTTTCCTATCTCTTGTTATTCTCATACTAATGATTTTGTTTGCAGCACCCAAATCCTTCATCGCAAATGAAGTATATAATTTCTTCTTGAGAACATTTATATCCTGCATATTAGACCCTACAAAAAGCATGCTATCTACTTACAATAGCATGATAATATAACTTCCATTTTCTATATTTTTAAAATAAACACAGTGATCAGAACGATATCTACTATAACCTTGTTTTGTCATAAACCTTTCAAACTTCAAATACCACTGCCTTGGAGCTTTCTTTAGGCTATACAATCTCTTCTTCAACCTACATCCCAAATTCTCATTCCCTTTGACCTCATACACCTGTGGCAGCTGCATATAAATATCTTCCTCCAAATCCCCATGAACTAAAGTTGTTTTTACATCTAACTTTTCAAGATGTAAATCTTCTATTGCCACAAGACTTAAAATAGTCCTAATTGAAGTCATTTTAATAACATGAGAAAATATTTCATCAAAATCTATACCTTTCTTTTGTGCAAGCCCCTTTACAACAAGTCTAGACTTGTATTGCCTTTTCCCTCCATCTTCTTCCTTCAACTTGTAAACCCATTTATTATGCAATGCTCTTTTTCCTGCAGAAAACTGAACCAAATCCCAAGTTTGGTTATTTACCAGGGAATCCATTTCATCTTTCATACCTTTCTTCCACTTCTTTTTAGTGTCTACCTACATTACCTCTTCATAACATTCTGGTTCACCAGAATCAGTTAACGATAAATAATACAATGAAGGAGAGTATCGTTCAGGGGGTGTACTTAACTTGGTAGATCTTTTAACAACACTTGTAGGAGTTTGAGGTACCTGCTGCTCCCGTTGTTTCACTTTTTGATTTTTTGGTACCTTTGGAATTTTTTTTCCAATGATATCATCAAGCACTGCGTATTCTAGTTTTTCTTTTTCTTTTATCTTTCCCTACAACTGATATTTGTACATGAAATTCTCATTGAATATGACATCTATACTCCTAATGATTTTGTGATTTTCATAATCCCATAAGCGATATCTAAAATCATTCACACCGTAT
>JZKD02S2194919.1:46692-65714 GCA_000966675.3 Picea glauca
AGTTCCTTTTTCGTACAGTAGTCCAACGAGACCGAAAAAGGGTTAAACTATCGCTTGAAAGATGCCCTTTTTAACCTTTTAACGAGTGTGAAAGGAATCAAGATCACTCGACAATCTTTTCATATTTAGAGAGTCTGAAAAGGGTTTAAAGGAGACTCCAGGGGGGTTCCTTTTTCGTGTGTTCGTGTATCCGTACGGGTTCGAAAAAGAGATAAAAGTTTACCCGGTTGCATTCTCATGTATTTACGAGCACAAGAAAGAACAAAGACTAAGCTCAGTATGCCCCCAGCTTGAAAGCTGGTGGCTTAGCTCCAGAATGATCATCAAAGGCTGGAGACATGCTCCCCAAGCTTCAATTCATTCACCGACTTTGAGGTTGTCACCAATTTCTGTGCTAGATGGAGAAAAAGGATACGGGTGGATGAAATGAAGGTTCAAAAATGAGACCTAACGAAAGACTCGACTCGACATCTACGAGATCTAGCGAAAGACTCAACTTGAAGGGAGAGGTGATTGTTTCATTTTTTAATGAGCTTGACACAAGAAAAGAACTATGCTCAAGGTTCCAGGTTTGATCCCAAGATTGTTGTTTCATTTTTTAACGAGCTTGCTACAGAGAAGAAAACTATGCTCAAGGCCTCTGTTTCATTTTTAAACAAGCTTGCCACAGAGAAGAGAACCTATGCTCGTGGTTGCCCCCAACATGAAAGCTAGTGGCCTCTATTTCATTTTTTAACGAGCTTGCCACAGAGAAGAGAAACTATGCTCGTTATGCCCCCAGCATGAAAGCTAGTGGCCTCTATTTCATTTTTTAACGAGCTTGCCACAGAGAAGAGAAACTATGCTTGTGGTTGCTTCTTGCTCATGGCTTCCGAGAGGATAATGCTCTGGAAGGGTACCATGTCAAGGGACAAAAATCGGTCATGGATTCCAAGATATCTTTGTCAGATGGAAGACAATCACTTTGGAAGGAACACATGTCGGGGGATGCGATAGGAGTAAGGAGATCAGGCTCCAATAACCCTACTGAATAAATCACCATGTCAACTACCGGATCCAAATCATCGGAAGTTGAGGTCATGGGAGACAACGCCACATAATTGACATGCGGCAGGGGTGATACTGTCTGCATATAAGAACCACTTAGGAAGGTAACCCAGTCAGGGCCGATGAATGAAAGTTGATCAATAGACACAATTCTTCTATCATGAGGGAAAGATATCACTGTACTTGTTGTCACAATTAAAGCATAAACCTTTTTCTTTTCTCTCCTCCAATTGTTGAAGTGTCAACCTTGTAGGTTGAGGTGTTTTAGAAGAAGGAACATTATTCTCTCAATAGATGTTAGGAGTGGTCATTCTAGTAGCCATAGCCATATTTTTACTTTCAACATTTCTCGCCACCTTGAATGCATTATCCAATGATTTTGGTTCCCAAAGGTGAACCTCATGTTTAATGTTATCCTTTAAAGTTCATATGAATACATCAATCAGGTGCTCATCTAGAATATCTGTTACCTTTATATTCAATCTTTGGAAGTTCTCAATGTGCTCTACAACTGAACCCTTTTGCTTGAGATTTATCAATTGGATAAAGAAGGTATTTCTCCTTGAATCCTCATAGTGTGCCATCATTTATTCTGTGAAAATTGTCCAAGGGACGAGTGATTTGCGAGAACAAAGCCATCGATACCACACAAATTGATTGGGTTATAAATATAAAGAAGCAATTCGTACCTTTTGTGTATGTGGAACATAATGTAAATCAAAGAATTGCTCCATCTGAAGTACCCATGTGATTGGATCCTTTCCATCAAACTTCCTCACATCAATCTTAGTAAAGTGGTTGGTCTTCAATCCAACGTTGGAGTTTCTCCATTCTTGATTCATCTTCCTTGTGTCCTCATCATGAATTTCATGGGATACATTTTCACTTTTAGGTGTCCTCTCTATTAAGAAATTTTTCAATCCTTCCATGATCCCCCTTTTTAAACCCTCCATCTTAGTATCCATTATTGCGTCCAACTTATCTTTAGTTGAATCCATCATCCCTTGTAGTTCATATTTTGTTACTGTCTTCTTTCATAAATCATTTATGTCCCTGCACATTTTTTCACCTTCATCAAGAGTCCAGGTAGGACTGTCTGGAGGCTTGTTTGGTGTAGAAGTTCCCTTTTTTGGTGGCATGTTGGCCAAGTATCACTTTTAAACCTTGATTTTGAGGTGGTTCTACTAGATGATATTTATTCTGCTATATCTAAATTTTTTTGGCCGCTCTAGGTATGAAAATTTTGTTTTGTATTTATCTGATATGTCTTCTTTGCAATGCCACAAGTCTGATCAAAATTTGATGTGCCAAGTGGAATTTATGGTATCTTCCTCAAAACTTGTTGATTTTTGTCCCTTCCAAGCGAACGTACATGTAAAGCATGACAAGATCACAATATCTGATATTTGATTCTTAAAATTGTACTAGAAATACTACAAACTGTCTATTATCCAATCAACTAGTCTCACTTAATTTGGATACTCACTAAAGAAGATATCACTGTTTTACTTGGAAGACCTATTTGGGACTAGTTAATATGACTAGTCAGATACCCTATCTTGCACAGGGTGTATATATAAAATTAGGATGAACCAGAAGATGAAATTTTTATCAAAGATACCTTGATAATGTATATGAATACAATCTCGATTTCAAGGTACAAAATGTTACAAAATTTTTTTATAGCTAAAATTACACGATGACAAAATTAAGGATGATTCCCGAACTCTATCTTACACAGGCTATATATCTGAAAGTATAAGGCCTCAGGAGATGAAATTTGAACCCAACATACCTTGATCCGTCTACTAAATATCCTCCAAGGGGTTCCTTCTGAAACGTTGTAGAAAAACAATTATAGCTAAAATTCCAATGTGTCACAGATGTAGCAGTGAAACCCAAAGACCTTGAGCTCTAATATCAAATGTTAAGAACTAAAAATCAAAATATCATAAAAAAACCTCAGAATAAGTACTCAACGCCCTGAAAAAGAGAAAATTTAGGATAATAAGCCTCTTTTATGGGGAAACCTCTTTATACACCACATAAATTTCCAAATACAAGATGATTGCAAATGAAAAGGTCTCCTTGGTATATATAGGAGACTAGGAGGCACAATTACAACTAATGGACCCAAGCCAACATAAATAAAATAACATTACTAATGTAATATGCCCCAATTAAGGGGTAATGTGCCATTATTTAGGGATTAAGATGGTTCTAGGCCCGTGAAGTCTAAAGCAAGTTCCCAGGACAAATTTCTACAGGTTCAGATCATCTACAAAAGTTCTGGTATGGTTACATGTTTGATTTGATGTTTGGATCTGCTTATGGTATGGTGAATTCTTGAAGCATTCTTGGTATGGTTGTTGTGATATCTGGATATGATATACGTTGGTTGGTTGGCTGAGTGAGCATAATTGTTATGTATGGTATAGTTATGATATGGTTGTGGAATATCTATTTTGTATGACGATGTATGCATGAGGGACATGCATAGGTTGTTGGAGATACTTCATTGATGACATGGTACATATAACATAGGTTGGATGATGATGTATACAGGTGGATGTAATAGAGGCAACAAAGTTTCAGAGCTACAAAAACTAGTAACCCTAGTTTTCTGAAGGTGTGCGCAGGCTGATAGAGGGAAGGTCGCATACATATGTGTGCTGTAATATAGACAGGTTGCATACATACGCGTGCTACAATATAGACAGGTCACATATCTGTTGGTACATTTGATAGATTGTTTTCTGTCTACAAGCTGGGTCTTGTACTTGAGGGTTGGATTCCTCACATATTAGTTGGTGGTGAGATTTGCAAGTTGGGTCTTGCATTGAGAGTTGGTGCTCTTTTCAGTTGGTGTTGATAAACCTGTTGGGCCCCAACAACTCCCCCTAAAGTTTTACAAAATTTAAAGGCCTCCCATTAGAATCTTGATAATTATAATAATCTATAGAATCAACCTTTTCAAATAGTTTCATACCTTGGCTTGATTTGAGACAAACTTAATACATTCACTATAGTATGAGACATTCATTACAAGAGTATACGTCAAAATTTATAAATGAGCATAGAAATCTCAATTTAAACAAAAACGTTAATTTTTATCAACTGCTTACATTCGTTTAAATTATGATTATGTGTTCTTTCTTTTGCTCATTAGCAAGTTTGACTATTTTGAATAATGGGTTCAATACTTCATCAAATAATATCTTGGTTGGTTTCTCATTTTCATAAAATCATTTGATGATATTAATTAATCAAATTCTTTTTTTCATTTTGCATCTCATTTCAAAATAATAATAATAATAATAAAAAGAATTATCTATCATTTGTTTGATTTTGTAAAAAAACTGAATTAATATTTTTCTCTTCTCCATTAACTTGAAGCTTCTAGAATTTTAAGATCATATTTGAAAGAAAATTATAAACAATGTTTGTTTAGAACTTATAGTTAGTTTAAATTCATTTTTTATTTTATTGTTCTAGATTTTGTTTTATTCACAATTTTTAGGTTATTAATTTAGGTTTCTTTTTGTTTCATAGATTTCTATTATCAATTATTTGTTACGAATTTGATTATGGATTGATTGTATTATCTAATTATGTTTAAGATGATTGATCCAAAAATAATATTGGATTGCTACAAATAATTTTATGAGCAACAACAGATAAAATTTGAAAATGCGTCAATAACAGAGACACGAGTTTGCAAGACTGATTGCATCGAAACCATAAAGAATTTGAAGAAACAATTGAAAACCCATTTCCCAAATGGACCCATTTACCTTCCTCTTAGCGATTTGCCTAAACAAATGCATAATTTGAGAGATATTTGTGTCTCTTTACGAGGAAAATTTCAGGTGGCGGAAATTATTAGTGATGCCCAGACTATTCATTCATTGTATAAATATATGATAAAGTTCAGAGCCATGGATAGGAGAAATTCAGAGAGGAGGATTTTGATCCTTTATTTTTGTATATTATTTATTTTGTAAACTTTTCTTCTTTTCAAATGGAGTAATGGATGGTTGAAATCTTTGGGAGAATGGACGAGTATTTTCAAAGACGAATATGAAATTCCAGGTTGCTTAATGGCTTTTGTCCTGTGAGTAAAATGGTTTTATTTTAATTATAATATATTCATATTCTTTGAGTAATTGATTATGCATTGATTTAAATTAGCTGTAGTCTATTTTATCAATACATCGTTAATTGCTATCATTTATGTATTATTTTTTTTTAATCTTTAAAAGTCCGTTATCCCAAAAATTCCTTGAAGACTACAGTATGGGCATGTGATTTTGAGAAAGAATATGGGAAAACAATTCATCTTTGGCTTTAGTCCCRTGTGATGCTTATTCCATTTTGTTCTTTCATTACTGTTGTATTATGAAAATGTTATTATGGTTGATTTTAGCTTTAGCTTGTCATCATATGGTGTTTTCATACTGTTAAATGTTATATGCTATCCATAATTTCTTATTCCATTTTTTTATGTGTGATTGATCTATCATTTGATTATTTTTGAATTTATTCTTAATGTTAAATTGTTGGATAATATCAATATTTAGATATGAGTTTTCTCTCATTCTTAAATATTGATCCTAAGATCACATGATTTTTAATTAGATGCCTTTCTGTTGTTATTAATTTACTCCAATATCAAATACTTGTTTGAATGTATTCTAGAAGTGCTAGTATTGTTCTGTTATAGGTTTCCCTTAACAACAATACATGTAGGAGATCATACAACATAGGAAGAAAAACTCAGTTGACTGATCAGTTAGAGGTTATTAGATGCATTCTTTTCTTTTATTTAGAGTTGTTTATGAATGAAACGATGATTACATTAATTAGCTTTGACTGTTTTTGTGTCACTGTTTCAATTGTATTCATTTAATATTTATCTGTTTAATATATTTAAAAAAAAACCAAAAAGAAGTGTTGTTCATATTTGATTCAGAAACTTTATCAAACAATCATTTTCAAAATATTTCATGCAAACCTTGTAACCTGTATATAGATTGTTTATATTCACATTTATTTTTAATAAACATTAGTCAGTAATACATCATTTGTTAGAATCATAGATTTTAGATTAGTTTAATTTCTTTTATTATTTTTAGGACATTAGTTGGCTAATGGAGCCATTAAACCCGTCATAATAGGTTACACCAAATGGCTTGGGTTATTTAGACAACCCCGGACCAGATCTATTCTTCCAGTTGAAGGCATGCCAAATTTGCCCGTCAACAAATGACGCTAGAAAGAGGGTCAAGGTAAATTTAATGATTAAATTTTTGACCCCTCAGTCTGTCATAATTATAGATTTATAAACTTTTCTTGTGTGTCATCTTAAAATGCACTAAAAGGCAGGTTAGATGAAAAGCTAACTATTTGGAGTCAACTTCCTTATTTCTTAATTTTTCATGGCTCCCCAAATCACTGTGTTGGAACATGCTTTCCACTTCTCATTACCTAATATTACCAACAAGACAGTCTCTCTCTTGTCCAAAATCACCTTTGATGGTGGGGGGAATGTATCCACAAAAGTCCACCTTAACAAGTTTTGGTGTAAATGCACCAAACATGATATTTCTGATTTAAAGGTTTTGTGTAGATTGTTCGCTTTTACTTTCATGGGTCGAATTAAATATTGGTTTGAGTCTTTTTCAACATATCACATTTTTGATTGGTTTCAATTTATAGAGGAATTTTTAGATGATTTTGAAATCTATGATTACAATCAATTATGTGAAGAATTTCAGACTTTGCTAATCAATTACAATTCATCTCCAGAAGAATTTTCAACAATAATCTATCATGTTCTCTGTAAATTTAATCTGGATGACATGTCATTTGTGCTAAATATCCTCTATGATGCTTGCATCCATTTCATCCAGTCATATTCAATCGTGAATAATGAATCATATACAAATCATATCACTCAATTGCGAGAAGAATTTTGTTTGCAGGATGAGAGGAATCCATCCAAAAATTTTGAACAAGCAAGGGAGGTAGAATCTATTGAAAAAGTTCTTACTAACAATCAAGCTAGTTTTTCCTACGAAGCATTGTATATTCAGTCCTCCACCATCGTGGAAGAATATTTGATGTTGGTTCAAGGTGAATGTCCATATTCTTCTAATTATTGCTCTAATCAATACTTAAATTCAATTATTGAAGAACACTTAGGGGATGAAAATCATCTTAAGCATTCTAACATTCCTATGAAACTGATTAGAGATATAGATCTGCAACTTAAAGAAAGAACCTTAAACCTTCATCCACAAATCATACCTTATACACATGAAAGATTAGATGTTTTTTATGAAAGTCTTAAATTGTCTATCATACATGAGGCAAATTTAGATGATCATACTATGTTGAAAGATTTATCACCAAAAGAGAGTGAAATAGTTAAGGCATGTGAAGAGGAATATCTTGAGAACACCATTGTTAATTATTATAGCTCAAGAGAATCTTTTCATGTGCTCATTTCTAATTCATTTTACTCTTTATATCATGATCTCTTCTTAGATTTTGGTGTGCATGATACTTTACCCACGGTATCTTACTCTTTGCCATCTAAAACTGATCTTTTCGATATGTCAATATTTGGTGAAATTAATTTCAAACATAACATTCATGAAGTTGGGTTTGACGCTTTTTCACTTTCATCACTCACATGGGAAAAAGACATGTTTCAAGATGATTTTACACAATTTATTTTTGAAAAAGACAATGCACTCTCTCTTATGGAGATCAAACATTCTACATTGCATATTCTTTCTTTGGTTAGTTCAAATTTTAATGTTTATGCTTCACATTTTGAAACGATCAATCTCATCAAAGGAAGCGTTCAAACCAATGATCTAATTGTTCCCCATTGATAAATCCATTACATCAAAGTCATAGTTTGCATATTAATTTTTATGATAGGATCTTAGAATGACTTGAAGATTCGTATCTGAAAAATATTCATAATAAAGCTAAAGTTGTGATTGTTATGTTTCTACCTAAATATTTGAGAGGTAAGGATAACATGATTTTTTATGCGAAGAAATTCATGAACAGGGGGAGAATTGTCAAGAGAATGGGGAATCTCCATCTTTGCCGATGGTTATGTCAGGTCCCCATAATATTGACAAGTTTTCCAAACTTGCTTACACTATTCCATGCCATTATGACCCATATCACGAAAAGATTGCAGAGTGGTTGGAGGATTCATACATTAAGAAGTTTCAAAAGAATGGTAAGGTCATGTTTGTTTTGTTTTTAAATGAATATATAGGAGGTAAGCATGAAATATTTCTTTTACATCTGCAAATACTACATTCTTTTATTTTGATTTTCGATTTTCTATGCCGTGCAGGATTGAAGTTGCTCTCGTGGCTGCATTGGAAATATGATTTTACTTAGCATTTTGATCTATTTAATAGTTTAGAGTAGGTTTACAAGTAGGTTTCCTTTAGTTTTATTTCTCAATATTTCTTTGTGTAATAATGCAGTTATGAACATAAGTGGGTACACCAAGAGAACCATAATATGAATGTTGTTAGGGAAGTCCACTTTAAATATTTTTCTCTTTGCCTTTCGTTGAATATTTCTTTTCAAAAACGCAGTATCATCACGAAAATTTTAAATGGAAAGTAAAGAGATAAGTAAATTTGAACTATCAATTCAACCCTGACCCAAGGTGCTACAAGTAGGACTACACTCATTTTAATAAGGATTTTTCTATTTTCTTTTAGTCTCTTTTATTTTTAATAATAATTCTTGGTCAAAGTAGCATCTCATGCATCACTATCTTAAGAAAAGAACTTGCTCGGACATGATATTTTATATGATTTAGTTCTTCCTTTATTTTACAGTGAGATGCTAGTGGATCCAAAAGATCAAGTTTATCTTTGGCCAAAATCATTTCCTGAAAAGTTTTCTTTTGCTGCTTTGATTTTGTGTACTTGTGATTTTGAATCCCATTAATAAAATTTGATTTGGTTTGTTGTGTGTTTTTTGTTTTCTTTGATTTCTTTGAATGAATTTTCTTCTTATTTGTCTTTTTGAATCAATATATTTCTGATCAAAGAGCTATTGTCGAAAGAAGCATTTATTTTAAGACTTGTGTTTTTCAAGCAAATTGAAATAGTTCAAAGAGGTCATGATATTAAGATATAGCTCAGAGAATTGATTTTTAAGTGAATTGTAACTTTCATTTTGTCCTCAAATTGTCTTTGCCAGAGTATTACACCATAGATATGGTTTAAATTTTTGAGAATTACGATGATCCTTAAACTTTTTACGCCGTCGATATTCTTAAGGAATCACTTGTAAGTGATTCCCCATTCTATAGATGATTTCTTAAAGGAAATCTAAAATCTCTAAACCATGATAAAACTTCCAGTTTTGAAAGAAAACAACATGATCAACTATTCACCTATATTGCAATTAACCTCTAGTATCATCACATTCTCTTTGTCATCAAGAAATCTATAATTGTATTATTATTTAAAAATGGCATAAGAGGGTTGGAAGCACTTAAGTGTGGGAAGTGTGTGTAAACCTGCCGGGGTACCGAATAGGCTTGTTGGCAACGGGTCAATGCACACATTATACCAAGACAACTTCGTCGGGGTAATAAACATGCCTGCTAGCAACAAAGCAATGTAGGGTTTAGAGGTACCAGGTATACGTTTTTAAATTAACTTTTATGGAAGTATACATCATGTAGATACAACTATTGGATGGTATTAAATAATTTGAGTGGGTTAAATGACATCCCTGCCGAGGCTATGGACGTCTTCTGGAAGCAGTGGCTCTGTCAACGGTATTGAAGTTCTTTTATAAACATAGTGACTCTTTGATTAAAACATTATTTTAGGATATAATCTCCTGCAAAGAAAATTCTATTGTCTGGTTATAACATTGAGCTTATCATAATACTATATGGTTTTAGAGTGAATTTATTTCAAGGAGCTTAAATCATTTTTCAAGTCTTATTCTTTTTTTCTTGAGATGAAATCTTACCAAATCAGAGATAACTGCTTCACCCAGTAAGTCGCCATTTGTTGGGCCCCAATAAATCCCCCTAAATGTTTACAAAATTTAAAAGGCCTCCTTTAGAATCTTGATAATTATAATGAGATACAAAATCAACCTTTTCAAATAGTTTCATACCTTGGATTGCTTTGAGACAAACTTAATACATTCTCTATAGTATGAGACATTCATTACAAGAGTATATGCCAAAATTTAGAAATGAGCATATAAATCTCAATTTAAACAAAAACCTTAATTTTTATCAACTGTTTACTTTCGTTTAAATTATGATTATGTGTTCTTTCTTTTGCTCATTAGCAATCTTGACTATTTTGAATAATGGGTTCAATACTTCATCAAATAATATCTTGGTTGGTTTCTCATTTTAATAAAATCATTTGATGATATTAATTAATTAAATTCTTTTTTTTCATTTTGCATCTCATTTCAAAATAAAAATAATAATAATAAAAAGAATTATCTATCATTTGTTTGATTTTGTAAAAAACCAAAATTAATATTTTTCTCTTCTCCATTAACTTGAAGCTTCTATAATTTTAAGATCATGTTTGAAAGGAAATTATAAACAATGTTTGTTTAGAACTTATAGTTAGTTTAAATTCATTTTTGATTTTATTGTTCTAGATTTTGTTTTATTCACAATTTTTAGGTTATTAATTTATGCTTCTTTTTGTTTCATAGGTTTCTATTATCAATTATTTGTTACGGATCTGATCATGGGTTGATTTTATTATCTAAATATGTTCAAGATGATTCATCCAAAAATAATATTGGATTGCTACAAATAATTTTATGAGCAACAATAGATAAAATTTGGAAATGCGTCAAGAACAAAGAGACAATTTTGCAGGACTGATTGCAGACAAACCATGAGGAATTTGAAGAAACGGTTGAAAACCCATTTCCCAAATGGACCCATTTAACTTCAGCATAGCGATGTGCCTAAACAAATGCAGGATTTGAGAGATATTTGTGTATCTTTATAGGACAAATTTCAGGTGGCGAAAATTATTAGTGATGCCCAGACTGTTCATTCATTGTATAAATATATGAGAAAGTTCAGAGCCATGGATGGGATAAATTTAGAGAGGAGGATTTTGATCCTTTATTTTTGTATATTATTTATTTTGTAAACTTTTCTTTTTTTCAAATGGAGTAACAGATGGTTGGAATCTTTGGGAGAATGAACAAGTATTTTCAAAGAAGAATATGGAATTCCAGGTTGCTTAATGGATTTTGTCCTGTGAGTAAAATGGTTTTATTTTAATTATAATATATTCATGTATTCTTTGAGTAATTTATTATGCATTGATTTAAATTATCTTTAGTCTATTTTATCAATACATGGTTAATTGCTATCATTTATGTATTATTTTTTTTTAATCTTTAAAAGTCTATTATCCCCAAAATTCCTTGAGGAATACAGTATGGGCATGTGATTTTGAGAAAGAATATGGGAAAGCAATTCATCTTTGGCTTTAGACCTGTGTGATGCTTATTCCATTTCCTTCTTTCATTACTGTTGTATTATGAAAATGTTATCATGGTTGATTTTAGCTTTAGCTTGTCATCATATGGTGTTTACATACTGTTAAATGTTATATGCTATTCATAATTTCTTAAACCATTTTTTATGTGTGATTGATCTATGATTTGATTATTTTTTGAATTTATTCTTAATGTTAAATGTTGGATAATATCAATATTTAGATCTGATTTTTCTCTCATTCTTAAATATTGATCATCCTAAGATCACATGATTTTTGATTAGATGTCTTTCTGTTGTTATTAATTTACTCCAATATCAAATACTTCTTTGAATGTATTCTGGAAGTGCTAGTATTGTTCTGTTATAGGTTTCCCTTAACAATAATACAAGCAGGAGCTCATACAACACAGGAAGATAAACTCAGTTGACCGATCAGTTAAAGGTTATTAGATGCATTATTTTCTTTTATTTAGAGTTGTTTATGAATGAAACGATGATTACATTAATTATCTTTGACTTTTTTTGTGTCACTTTTTCAATCGTATTCATTTAGTATTTATTTGTTTAATATCTTTAAAAAAAAAAGAAGAAGTGGTGTTCATATTTGATTCAGAAACTTTATCAAACAATCATTTTCACAAGATTTCATGCAAACCTTGTAACCTGTATATAGATTATTTATATTCACATTTATTTTTAATAGACATTAGTCCATAATATATCATTTGTTAGAATCATAGATTTTAGATTAGTTTAATTTCTTTTATTATTTTTAGGACTTTAGTTGGCTAACAGAGCCATTAAACCCATCAGAATAGGTTACACCAACGGCTTGGGTTATTTAGACAACCCCAGACTGGATCTATTCTTTCAGTTGACGACATGTCAAATTTGCTCGTCAACAAAACCTTAGAGATTGTAGTCTCCTGTAACACATAATACAAAACAATTACACATATATCTGGTGTTCTTTGTGTTTATTATGGTGATGGTTTATAGTTCTATATTATTGATGAATGTTGTTGATACATGCAAGTAGCTAAGTATGAATGAATAATATGTTTGAATTGGTTGCTAACTAAAGTTTTTCAAGACGCGTAAAAAGCACTCTACATTGATTCACCCCCCCTCTCAGTGTGGTCGGTGTGTCCAACATTTAGAGATTTCCATTAATGACTTGCTTGTGAATCCATTAGATGATTCATAACTCTTTAGATTAAAATGATTTCACCCCGATTGACACACTCATTCATATTAATAGCAGATGGTAAGTGTTGATAGGGATCACTATCTGTGAGTCACAATAGTATAAACATATGCCCTTTGTCAACTTTTATTATCAGCTTGGATCTATCTTAAATCTGAATCTATCAAGCACCCAGAGGGATCAAATTTCTTAAGGTGTAAATATTTTGATCATTTCATTCCATGTTAAGTATTAATTCCTTAATATTAAATGATAAAAAAAATTACACTTTAAGAAATTTGATCCTTCTCGATATTTGATAAATCCAGGTTTAAGATGGATCTATGCTCATTTAATATTTTAGTTTTTGTCATGGACATATGTAGTTATTTTTTGTTGTTGTTGTTGTTGTTGTTGTTGTTATGTAACTTAACATCTCCCCTATACCGGGGTGTAGATTACCACTCTACTCTAAGTGCAAAGATTAAGACATTTAAATTATTGGACAATAGATACTAAAAAAAGACAAAACTATTGGATATATAACCACTGTCTACCACCATCCAATATGGAATCCTCCATCCTATTTCCAAAATAAAAATGTATATTAAGGTAAATATCTTAACCATTTATGGTAGTTTTACAAGCATCATATTCACCATTTTGTTGAGGTAATGGATTTTCACCATGAAATAGTTCTTATCTTTATTACATTAAGAGCAGCGAGGTGCATTATACAACACAATGTTAAGAGGTTGTGATGTATGTTCCATCCATAACACTAACATTCTATGGAATCTAATATCTTATACAAAACTAAAAATACAGTAATAATAAATTAATGTTAACTTTAAGTTATATTGTTCATGAATCTTTATGTATATAAAAATAAAAATAACATTATAGAAATCAAATCATATCAATAATTGGAGGAAGATGAATATGGGCTAATTTTTGCTAAAATGCATCATTCACTGGGGGAATTTGTTTGGCACTTTTCTTGGTTGTTTTATATCAACCCACATTATTAACTGATATTAAGCATTAATTAATATATAGATAAGCAAACTAGTATATATAAATATTTACTCATGATATTTTAAGCATGAACAGATTTGTATCTCATTTTTTTTATCCCTATCAATACTTAATAAATTAATCAAAGTTAAATTCTTACTGAGAAAATTAATTGTTAACATTGTCTCTCATGATTTATTTTATTTATTTAATTACCGATTTGTTGAATATGATATATTCTTTTAAAAAAAACTACAAATAAATTTCAGTGTCTTTTGCATGATTATCACACTGAATGGTGTTCTTCATGCATTGAGATTTTATGATATACTTATCGAACAAAAGCCACATTAAATATGTGAAAAATGTTGTCCTTCAACTAATAGATATCTCATCACTAATAGTTATCTCATCTCATAATCTGGTAGTGTCCAAAGTTTACGCTTTATGCATAAATTACTAGGATTGCACAAATACTCTCGATTTGAATACTAATGATCTCAATAGGAAGTTGATAATCATGTTTTCAATTGCCTTACACTACTAAAATTACAATGGTGAATTGTTATAGATATGTTTAATTCATGTGCCTCACATTCTAAGTCTTTAGCATAAATTTGGAGGTGTGTATACCTTGTGATTATAAACTACCACTATCAATGGCCATAAGTCATCTTAAGTCCACATTGTATAATTATGAAAAAAATAATTCCAAAATGCATCATACTACTTAAACAAGATGGATCCTTTTCACTATCCATATTAGTAGAACATTAAGATATAGAAAGAGTGGAATTAGAGATCATTTCCATGTGACTATCCTAGATATGAAATTTTGATGCATCTCTTATAGATGATTTATACCTAAACACTATATGAAAATCCTTACCAATAACACTATCTGAAAATCGTTAGTCAGATCAATTAAGAAAATATTTATAAATCCCAATACATAAGATAATGATATGCTTGGTAGTCCTATATCACTCTTATAAATACAACATTCACCATACCAACCTTCAATATATCCATAAGTATTATTATGGTGAATTATGATCTCTCAAATTATTCATAATTAAGTATGTAAAAAACTCTACTAAATTGCACTCTAATAATAATAATACTATAATTTTAAGGTTACATCCAAGCTGGACACCAAATTGGTGTATGAGACCCCATTGTTTGTGAGACAAGGACCCCCTCTGTGCAATGATTTGACTGCTAACCTCTACGGAGGTGTACATTCCCTACCCCCCTTTGGATTTTAACCTATTACCTCTTAGGAGGAAACATGTGTTCTTAACCATTAGTCCCATTGTATGCATAAAAAAAAAATGAAATCTACATACATTAATGCGTTGTGAAAATTGGATTAAAATAATCTAAAATCTTCATTGTGAAGTCTACATTATATGAATTGGATTTGAAGTTTCAACATCAATGTGCTTGTACATGTGTACAATCACTACATGGAAAACACTACTCAACATAGTTTTTTGTGAAACCATTTCTCCTTTCTTCGTTTATAGTAGAGATTTTTAGTGAAAACGAGCAATCTGAGGTTTTAGTGAATGTTTTTATTCACTATACTTAAATCATTTGAAGTATTGGTGTGCTAACTTAACCATAAGACCAATGCACACAATTGACAAGCACATTGACATTAGTTGCACCAGTTTAAAACAAAATATTGATTTAAAAAAATTAAAAAATAACTATCATTGGTGTGTCATTTACATGTACACATATCGATGCATCATGATACCTAGCACACCAAAATAGGTTCAAATATTTTGAAATAGAATATTGCTTAAAAAATAATTATTTAATTTGTTTTTAACGATGTTCCATATATGTGCATTATTGTCACCTTGGTACACTAACATAATAATTGTAGTGGCACACACTAAGAACAAATCCACTATCTAATATGGAATGGATCATTATATATCTTGTCATCCATTTTGGTACTTTGTAGGTTGAAAAATTAGAGCTATTGGCTGATAGGGACCATTTTATGGGCAAACCCCACTTTCATGATTTGGGGTCCAAAACATTTTGCAGCCCATTTGAGGCCTTAAACGATTATTTTTGGGGTCAAAACCTCATAAGATTAGTTGAGAAATGCATCAAGGATGGATCATTATATAATTTTTCATCTATCTTGGTACTTTTTGGGTGGAAAAATTGGAGAAATTGGCTTCGAGGGCCCATTTTAGTGGTAGGTCCCATTTTGGAGATTTAGGTTCGAAAACCTTTCAAAGACATTTTGAGGCATCAAATGGAGCTTTTTCGAGTAAAAACTTTGCAAGAGTAGCTCTTATCCCCTCGTTGTTGTTCTACACACCAAGAGTTTTCAATATTGTGAAAATCACCTCATTTGGAGTTTGTATGTGGAAGTTATGCCTCCCAAAAGTTGACCTACCTTATTGACCACCATTGTGCCTAGTGGATGCCACATCATGTCCCATTACACATGTGTGGGGATATTCATGTGTGGAATTTCAAAAAGATTCTAGAAGGTCCAAACCCCTAACACTAATTGAGGGTTGAGGCATGAAAAAACCCTAACCCTATATTGCTATCATACTATATTAAATACCGGGCTTCTAAGATGAGAGGGGGTTCCATTATTTTATCATTGTACTTGTTCAATAGTTTACCAAAGCATCTAGGAGTGGGATTTGAGATAATAATAGATGAGGAAGGATATTATGGAGAAAAAAGGCATGCCATAGTGTCATAGGAAACTTGATAGTGAGTGCCCTTTCTTTGTATTTTCACATTCATAACTGAGAAAAAAGACAACAAATCATAGGCCTCACATTCTAGTTGCGTTTTCTCCCATATAAGGTTTCCTAGGATACATATTGTTTTCATTTATTTGTATGGTGTGCTCATTTTCTTGTTCTTTCATTTTCAAATTTTAGTTATTTCCATAAATTTGAGAAATAAGCTAGTGATAATAAATCTAAGATCTAAGGAAATAAAGCTACATAATAAAATATTTAAAAATATTACAAGATATGTTATGATGAACTATTAAAGAGGAATATCCATTGAAGTTTATAGATTATATTGGTATACAAATATTTTTCTTTGTGGTGTTTGTGGGAAGTTGTAGGATCCATGAATTGGCTTGAGAAGCAATTCACACAAACCCTAGCCATGGTGGATTATTTTGATCATAACAACCCTTGAGATGTAGCAGAAGTGATATTTGTGAGGATGGAAGAAGAAGTTTGTTGGTTCTCGACCAAGTTTTGAGAGAACATTGGTCGTGTTTGATCACTTTTGGGACTTCGACAGGCTAGTCGAAGATGAAGCACCTAGACGAAGAAGAGATTGTGGGATCTCACTTGTTTTGCGGTCTTTTTGGGTTATTAGGGTTTATGTAATGGGTATGGGATGTCAACCCATGGGTTTACCCATTTTTAGGCCTGATTTTAAATGTATAAATAGATAGCTAAGCGATGTAAGAATGACTTAGTTACTAGTGATCGACTTAGTGCAAGAAAGTGTAAGCGTTAGCTATGTGCAAAGACTTGTAATTGGCTTAGTGTAAGAGAATGAAAGTTTCTTTGTGCACAATCGTTGTATGTAAGGCTTTGTGCTATTGAGGAGTTGGATCTATGCTGTGACTTGGGTTTGAGGAAGGTGTATCTAGTGCACTATGTGCAGATCACCTGTCCAGTGAGAAGCTGAGCTTTATGGCTTTGTGCACAAGAGCAAAAGAATGTAGAAAGATTGAAGACTAATAAAGAAGAAGAAGAGTTGATGGATGTATCCCTACACTGGGGTGAACCACATATATCTTGTTTTGATGTGCTTTGTACAATGTTGTTCATATTGGTTATCTATTTATCTACTTAGTGCATAGATCTTGATGTATGATAGATAGATATATGGATTCTTAGTGCTTATGTATGATGAAATGCCAGATCTGAGTTGATTCTATGTGCTAAATGATTGGATGTGATTAATCTTGATTATTACTGTGATGATCTGTAATGAGGGTTTAACCTGCAATGTGAATAAGGTTTAATAAATACTGCATGTGATTGGCTAAGTGCTCTATTAAGTGTTATAGTCACAAATCTGTGTCCCATCTCAGTTGTAGACACATGAGTCCTGCAACCCCCATACCTCTACCTCGGGTGAGACTTCATATGCTTCATAGGTGTTGCTGAAAGGGACAATAGTTAGGGTTTCGTTGGTGCGTTGTTGAGGCGTTGAACCCTGGGTCTGCCACTATACCAACAAATGGTTCGTTCCTGGGACTGAAACTATGATTTTTGGAAACTGAAAAAAAGATAAATATCTGTGTGTAGATCTGTTTCTATAGTGCACAATATTATACTTGACTTGCGAAGATCTGTGTTAATAAAGAAACCCAATATCAAGAAAAGAGGTAAGATCTTAAATCTTTGTTCTCTGGTAAAGGTAAGATAAGTGGAATTTTTTTCTTCGAAAGTATGAATATAGGTATGTTTGATAGATTTTGTCCTAGTCTAAAAACTAGGGCACAATTAGAAGAAAGAATGGATCTGAATATATTTGATAGAGATAGTGAAAGATATGTTAGTCCTATGAATAGAAAGAGTTTTTGGACTAACAAGTGGATGTAGGAACCTAGAAATAATTTTTGCAGATTACAGGTCCATCACTGTGATCCCAGTGCACAGTAGAGGAAAGGTTGGGGATCATTTAAAAGAAAGAGAGGATTGACATAGTGTTATAATTGTAGAAGATTGAGACATATTGATAAGGAATTCCCTGGTAGGGGTCCTATTTGTTGATTAAGGTTGGTTGTCAATAGGGATGATTTTAAGGATGGAAATTTATTTTTAAATGTAGAAACCTTGGCGAATCTTACTAATCCTTCATATGCCAACTATAAATGTTTGGCGATATTTTTGTAAAAATATTCAAATTTCTAAGGGTTTTATATAGTTTTTATAAATTATTGGCGATTGTTAAGGTAAAATAACTTTATCCTATAGAATTTGGGCGAATCCTTTTTAAAATAATGAATCTCGTTTTTGGAAAAACCATGGAAAGTTAGCCCATGAGCGAAATTTAGCCCCTAAAATCATCCATGGTTGTCATTGATGTCAACCCTTGAAGAAAGACCCGTAGCACAAAGGTTTGGGTAATGGACCCAATATTGTTTGATGTAAATATGACTCATTATTGTTTTGTCATTGTTTATAA
>JZKD02S2194919.1:73130-87173 GCA_000966675.3 Picea glauca
CCCTCATATGTCATCTAGAAGCCCTAAAAGGTCAAAGCAATCAAAGTGGTTTAAGAGATTTTAAAAGGTAAATAATAAAGTGAAGTGATGAGTGTATTATAATTCAAAGTGAATATAAAATGAATTATTTCAATAAAAATTTAATGGAGAAATTAGAAGTGGACCCAACCCTAAAATAAGGAAAGTTGGCCAAGTGACCTAGAAGATGTTTTTAAGGAAGCTACTTAGAGAGTATAAATAAGAGGCAAGGCTCTCTCATTTAAATCACACTTTATCATATTGAATATCTATATGTGTCTGAGGTAACCAAGGATATCTAAATCAAAATTCTGAGTGAAGGTGAAGAAAAGAAGCTCAAAATGCAAGGAAGGATAAATTCTTTTGATGGTGCTTTCTAAGGTATGTTATTTACAGGTCATCTCACCATTTTCACTATAACTTTTTCTTTTTTTAATGATTCAGACTGTGAAATTGCTATGAAAGTGAGAAAACGTATCCAAGTATCTATGGTAACAAATTTAGCTTGTGTGTCATTGTATTTTTGGAGTTACACTCCGTGGCAAATAGGGTTTGTGGCCAGTCCTGAAACTAGTCAAAATAAGGTGTTTCGTGTAAAAATGTCATAACTACTTCATAACAGATCCAAATTCAGTGAGACAAAATGTGTTGGTTAGGGTATAGTCTATAGTAGTTTTTGTAACATTTTTTGTTCAATTCATCAAATATGTTGTGCGCGGCACGCTCTACAAGGTCGCTCTCTAGAATAAGCCAGAATTCAACAATGTATGCCATTTTTTCTATAACTCCTTTTGTGAGAGGTTCCAAGTAGTGAAACTTGGAGGAATTGTATAAAAAACACTGAAGAAAATTTTGTATCAGTTTCATATCTTTATACATTACAGTTTCAAAGTTATGATTAGTTCAAGTTAGGGTTGTTGACTAATCCAAAACTAGGCATGTGAGACTAAAGAAAAGTTTGATGAAAATGCTAGTCTCTTGTTTTTAAATTTAAGGAAGGTTTGCAGGAATGTGATCATATACACCAGGTCTATTACAGGGCTACAAATAAGATTTGGATGATGAAATTGATGAGGGATTTTGGTTGAGGTACATGTTGAGTACATTGTTGAGAGAAGTAGTTGATGAGTTGGTGCACATACATGAGGTGTATAGTTGATGATGTTGGTACATATTGATGAGTACTTGACAAATGATTGGTACATACTTGGTACATGGTTGGATGCACTTGTTTATGGTACAGGCTGATTACAAGTTGGTGCATGGTTGATGCACTTGTTTATGGTACAGGTTGATTACAGGTTGAGGTACAGGTTGATGCATGGTTCATATTTATTGGTACATGTTTATATCGGTATATCTAATAGTGATAGTGTGACAGTGGTTCCATCATTCTACTTCTACTTCAAGGTGGCAGGACGGGGCAAGGACGGGTGGTTGTTTCCACCTTCTGTTTGTAGCTGGAGAACATTGGGGGTTGTATCCTCCTTCTGGTTGTAGCCAAAGAATTGGGGAGTTGGAGCTTCCCTCAGGTTGTAGCCTGAGAAACTAGGGGGTTGGAGCCTCCTTCCCGTTGCAGTTGGAAAATAAAGGAAGTTGGTGCTTCCAATGAATGTAATTCTTCAATACATATAAGAAAAAGCATTTCATGGTTTTCTCCTGATTTGGGTTTCCACGTAAAACACTAGTGTATTGTGTATGTGTGTGATTGTTTATTTCTTACTTCTCATTATTAGATAATAATTCTACATTGATATAACATTTGAAGAAAAAGGATTATAATTACGCTATTACTGATTCACCCCCCCTTTCAGTAATCCAACACTATTTGTCTTTGCTATAAAGCTATTGGTCATGAAGTTGAGGATTTCCCTAGAATGCTTGCTAAAGTTGAAAAGATGAACATGAGACAAGAAAACTTTGAAGAAGGACAAGAGACTAAGGATATGTTATAAAACTAGAAAGAATCAGAGACTATGTTATCATAGCTGAAAGAAACACTGAATGATCACAGAAACATCATTTTAATTGAGATCTTAAAAGAGAAACAATGCATAGAAACAAGAATAGGAGACTTCGACATAGAATGTGTCTTGGATGAGGAAACACAGGTGAATATCATTCCAAAAATCACTTGGAAAATTTTGGGAAAGCTTGCTATGGTACCTTCATTGGGAAGGATAGGTCTATTTAAAGGAAAGATGATAACCCTATGTGGAAGAGTTACTAATGTACCTATGATTGCCCATGGAACATCAATTGAAGAAGAATTTGAATTCATCAGGTTTGTTGACAACAACGATCCTGTTTCACTTTTGTTAGGAAAGACTTGGATTGAAAACGATTAGATTAGAAGGGAAGCAGAGGAGGAAGCTACAACACAGAAAAAAGAAATAATTAAGGGACTTCATAGCCAGAAAAATAACACGACTAATAGAAGAGCAAGAGGATAAGTTGAAGCAACAAAGGGATAGAAAATTATTTGTCGAAGTTGAAAGAACACAAGAAGGCTCAAAGCACCTTTCCATGCAGGAAATAAGTGCATCCACCTTGGAAATAATAAGAGAAGAGGTAATACCTTTTCACCCTTTGGAATAACATCAGTAGTAAGAAGTTACTAGGCTAATAGAAAGTAAGAATAATAATGGAAAGAGGAATATAGAGACTCAGATCACAGGAAAGAAGGAAAGAAAGATTAGTAAGAAGAAAGCAAAGTTAGAAAAATTATAGGAAGTTTCGGAGAAGACTTCACAGAAGGAAGGCTTGCAGAAATTGAACCTCACTGGAATACCAGAATCATGCAGAATGGGGCTTCACCATGGCAAAGATATATTACCATTGGAGGTGTCTCGACCATTAGAATGACACCCCAGAATGGCTAGAAACACAATTATTGATGAAAATATCATCGTTTGACTTTTGAGACCGCGCCATAATGGATGGATACACATTGATGGATGTATTCCTGCTCGTTGAAGGAATCCTTTATGATGTTGCTTATTTAACCCGTCGGACGCTATGTCGGGACCAATTTTTGTAAACTAAGATATCCATGCTAACAGAGAATTGATTGCCTATTGCCCTGTGCTTTCTAGACCTCGCCATTCATTTGATTGCCTTGCTTGTTCGTTCACCTACCCGATTTATTTTATTACAAGTGTGAATGTCGGGTGAAGGTAGCACAGTAGAGAAGTCATTGGAGGAAATTCTCATGGATCCCATGATTGAGAAAGTCATGTCTGTAGGAATACATGCATCATCGACCGGTGGATTGCAAGCATGATCTGGCTAACACGAAGTAGATCTCATCAGTCTTGCCTGACTACATCCCACCTTTGACTGGTGTGGTTAACTATGACAGTGTCCCGTGTGACTTTGAGTACACATTGATCACTGTGTACGTCCCGAAGGGGATACACGCAGTTGGACCCCAGTTGGGACTGATCCCAACTCTCAAGATCAATGACTTCAACCTCAGAGACCGAAAGAACTATGCAATTCTCACACTGCATAGGTACTTGATGAAGACGACTGGGAAGAATCCTAAGATATTCTCCCAACCGTGGATTAAGGAGCTCATGTGGTCCTCAATCTTGAACATGATGAATATCCCTCACTTCAGCCGACATCAGGAGTTTAACGCTTGTGTTAAAATCCTTCTTTTGTGATACCATGGAGGGTATCTGTGTCTTGACAAGCATGTGACTTTGGATCTGACGCTGATCCACTTGATCATAGGACTGATCATGCAGGGACCAGACCCTCACCAGTTCTACCCAGGGAAGGCTGCAGATTGCACTTTGGCCCAGTGTATAAAGGAAGCCTATGGTGATGTAGATAAGGGGAAGCGAGGCTACAAGGTAGCCTCCATCCAAGATGGAGAAATACGCCTAGCTTGTCAGCTAATAGAAGGAAATATCGTTAGAAATAACATGCCAACACAAGTTATAGGGTTTGCACTGGACCTCGCAGGAAAGTGCGTGGAAGGAATGCAGATGAACTGGGCGAGTTACCTCGTCAATGAGTTGGAAAAGGATTGTCGCGAAGTGAATGAACAAGGCTATGAGTTTCACTTCAGTTCGTTACTAATCTTAATTGCATTTGTTTCTTGGCAGATGTCAGAGGGAGCGACATTTCCTGAAGTTGAGCCATCAAAGCTGTTGGCCGCAAGGTTCTACACCTTGTGGTACACAAGTGATATGGAGAAGTAGAGGAAATCGAATGTGGTGTTCCATATGTATTACATACAACTGACGCACACCATTGAATCATTCCCCTAAATGACCCCAAATACCTTGCATCAATACAGACCATTCACGAAGTTCCACGCAGAATGACACTTCATCTACATCACCGCGCTTAGGGATGACAGTAAGGACGAGCTACAGTCTTACTATAAATTGACTGAGGAAGACATGGAAGAGATCACTAAGGAATGGGCAACAGATTTACTTGTACCGGTTGAAGATGCAAAACTCTCTGACCTCGACATCATCGGAAGTCCTTTGGTCACCCAGGATGATTATGATGGATAGAGCAACGCAAGAAAGAAAATAAAAAGGAGAAGGAGGAAGTACAAAACATAGAAAGTGATGAGAAGGATAACGCATTAGAGAAAACTGCACCTAATTCACCTGCAGAAGGAGGAGGAGATGACGTGAAGTAAGAGAAAAGAGGGGAAGAAGGAGACAAGAAAAAACAAGGTGAAGTGACACTGACAAATGATCCCCTTACAGAGGCTGAGACATTGAAGAAAAGGAAGGTTTCTCTGCAGAAACCCTTAGCACAGAAGAAGACCTGAGCCAATAAGCCTCAGTTGTAGAATGTGGTGACAGTGGACGATGTAGATCTCATCATCGTAGATATTAAATATGATTCATAAGATATCTTGTAGAGACATGAAGCGAAGAAAGAAGCACTATATAACAGAATAGAGAAGGAGCTCAGAAACATACAACAAGCCATCTACTTGAGCCGCGTAGTGTCTATCGCGCCGTCGTCATTAGAAATTATAGAATTGAGGGATAATCCCACCCAATTACGAAGGCTAGAAGATGCAACCGAGGCTCGAATTCTTCGATTCCAAGAAGAAAATGAGGTGGTATTAGAGAAACTTCGAGTTGTGCAACAAGAGAAAGATGAAATTAGAGTGAAGTTCGAAGAGGAAAAAGAGAAGATGCAGAAATAAAAAGACTAGTTGCTTGCATAGCAGACTGTGGTTAAAGAGGTAGTGACTAGATCACTTCTCTCTGTGCTAGTCTTGGCATAGGAGGAATAAGAGTCACCCGAGATACAATTGGGGAAGCTCACTGAGGCAATTCAAGAGCTTCAAGCAAGAGTAAGGGAGCTAGAAATATAAGTAGTGCCGAGCACTCCGCAAGAGGTGCACGATTAAAGGGAGGAAGCTACCAGGAATGTAGTAGAAAGAATTAGGGCACTCACCTCAGAGTGTAATAAATTAAGTGATTAAAGTGCATAGACCTATGAGAAGCTTGTAGAAGATCCGGAGTTGAGGAAACTAGAGGCACAACTCTAGGAGGTGAAGCAAAAAGAGTCCATCGTTCAAGCACAACTGAAGTTGCTTACTGTTGTTGAGAAGATTTAAAAGTCGCAGGAGCAACGCATAGTGCAGTAGAAGGTTATTGCTATCCATAGCAAGGTTATGGAAGTGACACAAAGACTCCAACCAGTGCAGGATGAAGCCTGCATGATTTTTGAAGAATTTGAAGGACAAGGCTCACAGCTAGACCAACTAGTTGTGACAGTGGAACAACGCCTGGAAGGGCATGTTACTGAGAAAGTCATTTAGGATTTTGTCGAGTAGGAGGCTCTAGTGAAGCATCAAGTCGCGTAAGCTCGAGCTAAGATCGAGGCCTTCGAAGCATCCCTTCCTAGATATGAGTGACTCAAGATGAGTCACAGGTGAGTGTTGGGGGCCTGTTGGCCCTTGACCAATTTTTGAGAGAACATTGGTAGTGTTTGACCACTTTTGAGACTTTGACAGGCTAGTCAAAGATGAAGCACCCAGATGAAGCAGAGATCGCTAGATCTTGCTTGTTTTGCAGGATTTTTAGGTTATTAGGGTTTATGTAATAGGTATGGGATGTTGACCCATGGGTTTATCCATGTTTACGCCTCATTGTAAATGTATAAATAGGTAGCTAAGCGATGTAATAATGAATTAGTTACTAGTGATCAACTTAGTGGAAGAAAGTGTAAGCGTTAGCTATGTGCAAAGACTTGAAATTGGCTTAGTGCAAGAGAATGTAAGTTGGTTTGTGCACATCCGCTATATGTAAGGCTTTGTGCTATTAAGGAGTTGGCTCTGTGCCATGACTTGGGTTTGAGGAAGGTGGATGTAGTGCATTGTGTGCAGATCACTTGTCCAATGCGAAGATGAGCTCTATGTCTTTGTGCATAGGAGAAGAAGAATGTAGAAATATTGAAGACTAATAAAGAAGAAGAAGAGTTGGTGGTCATAGCCCCACACTGGGGTGAACCACATATATCCTGTGTTGATGTGCTTTGTGCAATGTTGTTCATATTGGTTATGTATTTATCTTCTTAGTGCACAGATCTTGATGTATGATATATAGATCTATGGATGCTTAGTGCTTATGTATGATGCTATGTGATAAATGATTGGATGTGCTTAATCTTGATTATTACAGCGCTGATCTGTAATGAGGGTTTAAAATGCGATGTGAATAAGGTTTAAGAACTACTGCATGTGATTGGCTAAGTGCTATGTTAATTGTTATAATCATAGATATGTGTCCCAGCTCAGTTGTAGACACTTGAGTCCTGTAACCCCCATGATTGTTGATTAAGGTTGGTTGTCATTGATGTCAACCCTTGAAGAAAGCCCTGTAGCACAAATATTTTGGTAATGGACCCAATATTGTTTGATATAAATATGACTCATTATTTTTTTTTCATGGTCGATAAGAAGTAAATATGGATGAACTCCAAAGTGGTCCCCTTATGGTGAAAGCCCTCATGGGAAGACACTTTGCGGAGTAAGAGAACCCATGCTTAACTGTGGAATAATGAGATGAAGGACAATGAATTTGTCAGGGAAACTATCCTAGATGGATAGTTCTTTTCATTCCACTTCTGGTGGTATGTAGAACATCACATAACTCCTCAAGGTTAGAGAGTTATGACCATGTGAAGTTGGAGAACCTAGGTTTGGGTAATGGACCCAAGTTTGTTTGATGGATACCAATATTATTTTTGCTATATTTAAAGGTAATACTATTCTAGATAGATAATAAATGTCACTCCATTTCTCGTGGTATGTGGAATGTCACATAAATCCTCACAGTTTGAGAGTTATGGCCTTACGAAGTTGGAGGACCCTCAAATGTCATCTAGAAGCCCTAAAAGGTCAAAGTAGTCAAAGTGGTTTAAGAGATTTTAAAAGGTAAATAATAAAGTGAAGTTATGAGTGTATTATAATTCAAAGTGAATANATCCAAAACTAGGCATGTGAGACTAAAGAAAAGTTTGATGAAAATGCTAGTCTCTTGTTTTTAAATTTAAGGAAGGTTTGCAGGAATGTGATCATATACACCAGGTCTATTACAGGGCTACAAATAAGATTTGGATGATGAAATTGATGAGGGATTTTGGTTGAGGTACATGTTGAGTACATTGTTGAGAGAAGTAGTTGATGAGTTGGTGCACATACATGAGGTGTATAGTTGATGATGTTGGTACATATTGATGAGTACTTGACAAATGATTGGTACATACTTGGTACATGGTTGGATGCACTTGTTTATGGTACAGGCTGATTACAAGTTGGTGCATGGTTGATGCACTTGTTTATGGTACAGGTTGATTACAGGTTGAGGTACAGGTTGATGCATGGTTCATATTTATTGGTACATGTTTATATCGGTATATCTAATAGTGATAGTGTGACAGTGGTTCCATCATTCTACTTCTACTTCAAGGTGGCAGGACGGGGCAAGGACGGGTGGTTGTTTCCACCTTCTGTTTGTAGCTGGAGAACATTGGGGGTTGTATCCTCCTTCTGGTTGTAGCCAAAGAATTGGGGAGTTGGAGCTTCCCTCAGGTTGTAGCCTGAGAAACTAGGGGGTTGGAGCCTCCTTCCCGTTGCAGTTGGAAAATAAAGGAAGTTGGTGCTTCCAATGAATGTAATTCTTCAATACATATAAGAAAAAGCATTTCATGGTTTTCTCCTGATTTGGGTTTCCACGTAAAACACTAGTGTATTGTGTATGTGTGTGATTGTTTATTTCTTACTTCTCATTATTAGATAATAATTCTACATTGATATAACATTTGAAGAAAAAGGATTATAATTACGCTATTACTGATTCACCCCCCCTCTCAGTAATCCAACACTATTTGTCTTTGCTATAAAGCTATTGGTCATGAAGTTGAGGATTTCCCTAGAATGCTTGCTAAAGTTGAAAAGATGAACATGAGACAAGAAAACTTTGAAGAAGGACAAGAGACTAAGGATATGTTATAAAACTAGAAAGAATCAGAGACTATGTTATCATAGCTGAAAGAAACACTGAATGATCACAGAAACATCATTTTAATTGAGATCTTAAAAGAGAAACAATGCATAGAAACAAGAATAGGAGACTTCGACATAGAATGTGTCTTGGATGAGGAAACACAGGTGAATATCATTCCAAAAATCACTTGGAAAATTTTGGGAAAGCTTGCTATGGTACCTTCATTGGGAAGGATAGGTCTATTTAAAGGAAAGATGATAACCCTATGTGGAAGAGTTACTAATGTACCTATGATTGCCCATGGAACATCAATTGAAGAAGAATTTGAATTCATCAGGTTTGTTGACAACAACGATCCTGTTTCACTTTTGTTAGGAAAGACTTGGATTGAAAACGATTAGATTAGAAGGGAAGCAGAGGAGGAAGCTACAACACAGAAAAAAGAAATAATTAAGGGACTTCATAGCCAGAAAAATAACACGACTAATAGAAGAGCAAGAGGATAAGTTGAAGCAACAAAGGGATAGAAAATTATTTGTCGAAGTTGAAAGAACACAAGAAGGCTCAAAGCACCTTTCCATGCAGGAAATAAGTGCATCCACCTTGGAAATAATAAGAGAAGAGGTAATACCTTTTCACCCTTTGGAATAACATCAGTAGTAAGAAGTTACTAGGCTAATAGAAAGTAAGAATAATAATGGAAAGAGGAATATAGAGACTCAGATCACAGGAAAGAAGGAAAGAAAGATTAGTAAGAAGAAAGCAAAGTTAGAAAAATTATAGGAAGTTTCGGAGAAGACTTCACAGAAGGAAGGCTTGCAGAAATTGAACCTCACTGGAATACCAGAATCATGCAGAATGGGGCTTCACCATGGCAAAGATATATTACCATTGGAGGTGTCTCGACCATTAGAATGACACCCCAGAATGGCTAGAAACACAATTATTGATGAAAATATCATCGTTTGACTTTTGAGACCGCGCCATAATGGATGGATACACATTGATGGATGTATTCCTGCTCGTTGAAGGAATCCTTTATGATGTTGCTTATTTAACCCGTCGGACGCTATGTCGGGACCAATTTTTGTAAACTAAGATATCCATGCTAACAGAGAATTGATTGCCTATTGCCCTGTGCTTTCTAGACCTCGCCATTCATTTGATTGCCTTGCTTGTTCGTTCACCTACCCGATTTATTTTATTACAAGTGTGAATGTCGGGTGAAGGTAGCACAGTAGAGAAGTCATTGGAGGAAATTCTCATGGATCCCATGATTGAGAAAGTCATGTCTGTAGGAATACATGCATCATCGACCGGTGGATTGCAAGCATGATCTGGCTAACACGAAGTAGATCTCATCAGTCTTGCCTGACTACATCCCACCTTTGACTGGTGTGGTTAACTATGACAGTGTCCCGTGTGACTTTGAGTACACATTGATCACTGTGTACGTCCCGAAGGGGATACACGCAGTTGGACCCCAGTTGGGACTGATCCCAACTCTCAAGATCAATGACTTCAACCTCAGAGACCGAAAGAACTATGCAATTCTCACACTGCATAGGTACTTGATGAAGACGACTGGGAAGAATCCTAAGATATTCTCCCAACCGTGGATTAAGGAGCTCATGTGGTCCTCAATCTTGAACATGATGAATATCCCTCACTTCAGCCGACATCAGGAGTTTAACGCTTGTGTTAAAATCCTTCTTTTGTGATACCATGGAGGGTATCTGTGTCTTGACAAGCATGTGACTTTGGATCTGACGCTGATCCACTTGATCATAGGACTGATCATGCAGGGACCAGACCCTCACCAGTTCTACCCAGGGAAGGCTGCAGATTGCACTTTGGCCCAGTGTATAAAGGAAGCCTATGGTGATGTAGATAAGGGGAAGCGAGGCTACAAGGTAGCCTCCATCCAAGATGGAGAAATACGCCTAGCTTGTCAGCTAATAGAAGGAAATATCGTTAGAAATAACATGCCAACACAAGTTATAGGGTTTGCACTGGACCTCGCAGGAAAGTGCGTGGAAGGAATGCAGATGAACTGGGCGAGTTACCTCGTCAATGAGTTGGAAAAGGATTGTCGCGAAGTGAATGAACAAGGCTATGAGTTTCACTTCAGTTCGTTACTAATCTTAATTGCATTTGTTTCTTGGCAGATGTCAGAGGGAGCGACATTTCCTGAAGTTGAGCCATCAAAGCTGTTGGCCGCAAGGTTCTACACCTTGTGGTACACAAGTGATATGGAGAAGTAGAGGAAATCGAATGTGGTGTTCCATATGTATTACATACAACTGACGCACACCATTGAATCATTCCCCTAAATGACCCCAAATACCTTGCATCAATACAGACCATTCACGAAGTTCCACGCAGAATGACACTTCATCTACATCACCGCGCTTAGGGATGACAGTAAGGACGAGCTACAGTCTTACTATAAATTGACTGAGGAAGACATGGAAGAGATCACTAAGGAATGGGCAACAGATTTACTTGTACCGGTTGAAGATGCAAAACTCTCTGACCTCGACATCATCGGAAGTCCTTTGGTCACCCAGGATGATTATGATGGATAGAGCAACGCAAGAAAGAAAATAAAAAGGAGAAGGAGGAAGTACAAAACATAGAAAGTGATGAGAAGGATAACGCATTAGAGAAAACTGCACCTAATTCACCTGCAGAAGGAGGAGGAGATGACGTGAAGTAAGAGAAAAGAGGGGAAGAAGGAGACAAGAAAAAACAAGGTGAAGTGACACTGACAAATGATCCCCTTACAGAGGCTGAGACATTGAAGAAAAGGAAGGTTTCTCTGCAGAAACCCTTAGCACAGAAGAAGACCTGAGCCAATAAGCCTCAGTTGTAGAATGTGGTGACAGTGGACGATGTAGATCTCATCATCGTAGATATTAAATATGATTCATAAGATATCTTGTAGAGACATGAAGCGAAGAAAGAAGCACTATATAACAGAATAGAGAAGGAGCTCAGAAACATACAACAAGCCATCTACTTGAGCCGCGTAGTGTCTATCGCGCCGTCGTCATTAGAAATTATAGAATTGAGGGATAATCCCACCCAATTACGAAGGCTAGAAGATGCAACCGAGGCTCGAATTCTTCGATTCCAAGAAGAAAATGAGGTGGTATTAGAGAAACTTCGAGTTGTGCAACAAGAGAAAGATGAAATTAGAGTGAAGTTCGAAGAGGAAAAAGAGAAGATGCAGAAATAAAAAGACTAGTTGCTTGCATAGCAGACTGTGGTTAAAGAGGTAGTGACTAGATCACTTCTCTCTGTGCTAGTCTTGGCATAGGAGGAATAAGAGTCACCCGAGATACAATTGGGGAAGCTCACTGAGGCAATTCAAGAGCTTCAAGCAAGAGTAAGGGAGCTAGAAATATAAGTAGTGCCGAGCACTCCGCAAGAGGTGCACGATTAAAGGGAGGAAGCTACCAGGAATGTAGTAGAAAGAATTAGGGCACTCACCTCAGAGTGTAATAAATTAAGTGATTAAAGTGCATAGACCTATGAGAAGCTTGTAGAAGATCCGGAGTTGAGGAAACTAGAGGCACAACTCTAGGAGGTGAAGCAAAAAGAGTCCATCGTTCAAGCACAACTGAAGTTGCTTACTGTTGTTGAGAAGATTTAAAAGTCGCAGGAGCAACGCATAGTGCAGTAGAAGGTTATTGCTATCCATAGCAAGGTTATGGAAGTGACACAAAGACTCCAACCAGTGCAGGATGAAGCCTGCATGATTTTTGAAGAATTTGAAGGACAAGGCTCACAGCTAGACCAACTAGTTGTGACAGTGGAACAACGCCTGGAAGGGCATGTTACTGAGAAAGTCATTTAGGATTTTGTCGAGTAGGAGGCTCTAGTGAAGCATCAAGTCGCGTAAGCTCGAGCTAAGATCGAGGCCTTCGAAGCATCCCTTCCTAGATATGAGTGACTCAAGATGAGTCACAGGTGAGTGTTGGGGGCCTGTTGGCCCTTGACCAATTTTTGAGAGAACATTGGTAGTGTTTGACCACTTTTGAGACTTTGACAGGCTAGTCAAAGATGAAGCACCCAGATGAAGCAGAGATCGCTAGATCTTGCTTGTTTTGCAGGATTTTTAGGTTATTAGGGTTTATGTAATAGGTATGGGATGTTGACCCATGGGTTTATCCATGTTTACGCCTCATTGTAAATGTATAAATAGGTAGCTAAGCGATGTAATAATGAATTAGTTACTAGTGATCAACTTAGTGGAAGAAAGTGTAAGCGTTAGCTATGTGCAAAGACTTGAAATTGGCTTAGTGCAAGAGAATGTAAGTTGGTTTGTGCACATCCGCTATATGTAAGGCTTTGTGCTATTAAGGAGTTGGCTCTGTGCCATGACTTGGGTTTGAGGAAGGTGGATGTAGTGCATTGTGTGCAGATCACTTGTCCAATGCGAAGATGAGCTCTATGTCTTTGTGCATAGGAGAAGAAGAATGTAGAAATATTGAAGACTAATAAAGAAGAAGAAGAGTTGGTGGTCATAGCCCCACACTGGGGTGAACCACATATATCCTGTGTTGATGTGCTTTGTGCAATGTTGTTCATATTGGTTATGTATTTATCTTCTTAGTGCACAGATCTTGATGTATGATATATAGATCTATGGATGCTTAGTGCTTATGTATGATGCTATGTGATAAATGATTGGATGTGCTTAATCTTGATTATTACAGCGCTGATCTGTAATGAGGGTTTAAAATGCGATGTGAATAAGGTTTAAGAACTACTGCATGTGATTGGCTAAGTGCTATGTTAATTGTTATAATCATAGATATGTGTCCCAGCTCAGTTGTAGACACTTGAGTCCTGTAACCCCCATGATTGTTGATTAAGGTTGGTTGTCATTGATGTCAACCCTTGAAGAAAGCCCTGTAGCACAAATATTTTGGTAATGGACCCAATATTGTTTGATATAAATATGACTCATTATTTTTTTTTCATGGTCGATAAGAAGTAAATATGGATGAACTCCAAAGTGGTCCCCTTATGGTGAAAGCCCTCATGGGAAGACACTTTGCGGAGTAAGAGAACCCATGCTTAACTGTGGAATAATGAGATGAAGGACAATGAATTTGTCAGGGAAACTATCCTAGATGGATAGTTCTTTTCATTCCACTTCTGGTGGTATGTAGAACATCACATAACTCCTCAAGGTTAGAGAGTTATGACCATGTGAAGTTGGAGAACCTAGGTTTGGGTAATGGACCCAAGTTTGTTTGATGGATACCAATATTATTTTTGCTATATTTAAAGGTAATACTATTCTAGATAGATAATAAATGTCACTCCATTTCTCGTGGTATGTGGAATGTCACATAAATCCTCACAGTTTGAGAGTTATGGCCTTACGAAGTTGGAGGACCCTCAAATGTCATCTAGAAGCCCTAAAAGGTCAAAGTAGTCAAAGTGGTTTAAGAGATTTTAAAAGGTAAATAATAAAGTGAAGTTATGAGTGTATTATAATTCAAAGTGAATA
>JZKD02S2194919.1:112228-123412 GCA_000966675.3 Picea glauca
CCTTGGATGTTGTCTATGGATATCAAGGAGGAGTGAGGGAAGACACACAAAAGAAGTTTTGAAAGATAAGAATTTTGTTGAAAAGATTAGGGAGATTTGTTTGCAAGTACATGAGAGACTCAAGAAGTCACAAGAAAAGTACAAGTCATGACATGATTGACACCGAATTGAGAAAAAGTTCAAGGTGGGAGACAAAGTTTGGATGCAGCTTGATCCAAAATGATCTTTTAAAGACTTGGTTAAGTTTTAAAGCATGAGTTCCTTAACCAATTATGAATTGATGAAAGAAGCATAAACTAATGAGATATCATAGCAACCATAATAAGAAATGCAGATAATAATGTAAGCACAAAGATCAGAAAACCATAACAACAAAGTTGTTAACGGAGTTCAACAAGATTGCCTATGTCTCCTGGCCTTTGTCTCAGTGGGCGAGGCTTTCATATTTCTCTTCAATGATTAAAAAGTAAATTAGAAAAGTGTCAAATGGATTACAAACTAGTCTGGATGTGTTCTACTCAAACTCAAGAATCCAACACAATTGACGACAATGAAAACGATTGAGCATAGCTCCCAAAATTGGCCCACAAAGTTCCCCTCCTTAATGGCTTCCCTGCATAAAAATGGCTTTGGATTTCAAATTCCTCAACATTTCTCCTATTTTGAACCTCTATAATGCTACTAAGAACCCATGGTTTATATATATTTGAAGTGGGAATCAACCTCCCAACTTCCTCCCAAGAGATGGCCTAAAATTGGGCTCCAAATCTCCCAATTTTGGGAAAAATCCATTAAAAACAACTGAAAAATTCATAAAAATTATACAATAATGTTTAAAAACCCAAAATTGGACAAATATAGGGTGTAACCCCTTTTCTTCGGGCTCTTGGTCACATGTGCTCTGATATGTGGTCGCGGGCTAGTAATGGCGCGTTGGACCCTCCGATCTTGGCTCCTGGTCTTGTGTCTATGGACCATGTGGCAAAGACCTTAAGCTCCCACACACACATATGGTTAAGCCCCAGATTCATAGCCCCTGGTCGGTCGGGATTGGCCCTAGTCGACTGAGGCTTGTACCTTAACATGCCCACATGACAACTTTTAAATTAATGTGGTGGCTTGTTGTAACAAGTCCTACAATAGACTGGTCGGTCCACCCCCTTTCACGAAGTTATTGGCACACACGGAGGTCAGGAGTTTGAAACCCCCGGAAGCCACAACAAATTTTTGAACTAGCCGACATTGGAAAAATAGAGGGTGCCACATGGAGCCCTGTGAAAGGGCCATGTGTCACCCAGTGAGTAGATCGTACCACACAGTCACCAACAAATTCAACATACAATCAATGTACAACCAACATGCCATGTCATCTCCATACAACCCAGTCATCTACCACATCAGGTTCCGTACAACGCAATCACCTTCCACGTCACCTATCATACAACCATGTGTTCTGTAATGTCATCATATGTACTACACAGTCACCTTTCCATGTCAGCATCTCTACAACCCAAATGCCATCTATACTTCCATGTGTCATCTTACTATTGGGCCACGTCATGTATGGACTATCACATTATCACATACCCACTAAGGAAAATAATTAATTTTTTGTCGAATTCTCGAGGATCAGAATCCCTGAAATACCTACGGGGGTCTTAGCATAGGCTAGTTCCTTCCTTGTCCATCTCCATGTCATCATGGGTTGCGACCACAGGCTGAACAAGTATGGCGCTCTTTCACTCTTTGTGACTCAGCACTATCATAGCGTCGATTCTTTTGACTCTGCAAACCCCGACACGATGAAGCGCCGACCCCCGACAGGGCTAGCGAGTGGCAAGTTTCCCCCTTGGGGTCTTGTCCACATGACCCTATCCCGTGTCTACATGCTTAAGCCAACCAATTTCTTAACGAATTTTCACGATTCGGGGAAATACAATGCATGACTTCCCTTTGACACTTTTCGCTACTTGCAACCTTGTAGGTTGAAGCATCGAGCTCTCTTGCTCTTCTTCTCCAAAATATCGAGACCCAAAAGTCAGTAATGGTTGACTTCCTCTTTGCACTTCTCGCAACTTGCAACCTCGTGAGTTGGAGCATTGAGCCTTCGTGCTTCTATCTCGCGAATCTCCGAGACGCGAGGAGTCAACAGAGTGTTGACTCCTTTCCGGGTGACGCGTGCCTACATGTCAATCACGTGGGCCCCACCTGATGGATGTGCTATGTGTTCTCATGAACCTCGACTCTCAGCACTTCACGACTTCTACGGTCGAAATTGATCCCTTCATACTTTTAAACCCCCTAACTCTCGATATCCGATATCTCCACGGAGTTTTGATCCAACGGTCCTCCCATTCCTGGATCCAATGGTTCAGATTTTTCTCCTCGCTACTTCGCACCTCGCGACTTCATGAGTTGGAGCACCCAAATCTTGCGCTCTCTTCTTGCGAAACCTCGATATGCGAGATCCCAAACTCAGACCTCTTCGGGACTGCGCCGACCCTGACCGCCTTGCAACTCTGCAAGATCCAACAACTATCGATTGTTCGCCACTTCTATCTCGAAGTGTCTCCACCATCAATACAACTTCTCCCATGGCTGCTTCTACGACTTATCTCCCTCGCAACTCAGTGCAATTCAACAACCCACAACAATTTGACACTTCTCCACGAAGTCTCTCTACCATCCGTTTTTGCTCTCTTCTTTGCGCGTTTGGACATACTTTTTTGACGATCCAGATCTATTTCACTCCAGCTGATGTAAGAGCAGTTGTAGCTCCTCCTTGAACATGTGATTCTCTTCCTTCTCCTTGGAAGATTTCTTAAGTATCAAAGGTCTCGGCCTTTGCTTCTCCTCTGTGACTTTTGCACCTAAGGCTCTGTGCAAAAAATGACACTATCCCTCCTGAGCTTCTCTTCTCTGAAACCATGAAAGATTTCCTCGACCTCTGTGATTCCTACGGGGTCAGTGTACACGACAAGGTCTTTCCTATCCTCCTCAGATGGATGGATGCGATTCTCTCGCGACTTCACCACCCGCGAAGTTGAAAGACTTCCCTCTATGACTCCCGATTTCTGAATCCCCGATATGGGTGATTTCATGACACGTGTCGTCCCTCCAATGGATGGCTCAGGTTCTTTCACTATTTCAGGACTTCTGATGTCAAGTTCCCAGACTCTCATCCTCTAGACTCCCGAATTCTTGAATGTCAAAACCTCAATATGAACTCTTTCTCGGGACTTTCACTTCTGTTGTTCTTTGCAAGAGGTTTAAACCTCGTGAAACTCTCGACATATCCAATGTCTATTGGCTGTTTAGACCAAGAACTAATACCTCAGACCTGTCTCTCCATTGCGTCGACTGCCTGGACACGAATCCACAGTCCATATTCTTTCACATACCTTGGGGATCTATGATCCCGATTTATTTGCTACTCACGAAGATAAAGGAAAAAGGGTTAAGGCATTTAATTCCCTTGTTTATTCCTTCAATATAGCAGTCGTGGATGACCGTAGATCTTCTGACAAGATCTCATCCATTGATCGATACTTATTCTTTGAATCCTCAAGGGATTCTGCGATTTCTGTGCCTCTGCAGAGTCTTTGCACACAAAGTGCTACCTCTTCTGAGATTTTCAAAAAGGGTGTCTCTATGGGGAGATTTATCCAGGGTATCACCTGAGATGGATAAGGGTATAGATTTCTCGAGAAACGACTTGAATTCTAAATTGATTCAATGTGCATATATACATATAAATCTATTTATAAACATAAGCCATATGTGGTCCTTCCAACAAAATCATGCAACCACCATTTCTGATCAAACACCACACAGACAGTCTTATACTGAAAACCTTCATGATTTCACATCTTATGAGCATAAATATCAGAATATACATTTCATTATACAAGATTAAAAACACTTATCAAAAATAACACCAGAAGTGAGTGCAACTGCTGAGAGGGTTGATCGTTTCCACCCAACCATAGACTCAACGATTCCAATAGGATTTACCACTAGCCACCCCCGAGCCGAGACCACGATGCTGTGAGATTGCGTCTCTATTTTCCAGTGATCGAGAATGAGGGTTACTCTCCCCCTTCTCTACTATCATTCACTTTGTATTTTCCATAGTTCTCTTCCTTCCCTCACGTTTGCCCCCATTTTTCTTCTCCCTCACGCCTTTTTCCTCTTGCGAGGTTGCGTGTGGTGTGATTTCCCTCGCACTGGTTAGGCCTGATGGCTCTACGGATGGGCGGTTCACCCCCCCATCCCTCATTACTCATGGGGAGCCATTTACCTACCAATCTTGGCGAGTCATTTAACTCGGGACTAGCGAGCTGCTCTTGGTTCTCCAGGCCAGTGAAGTCCAAATATGGTATTGGTTTCGATGGAAGTTAACACCACCTTATCAGGTGCCTTCCGCCACCTTTCTTCAACCATCGTGGTCTCTTTTTCAGCATATCCCCTCTCAAAAGTCTTGTAATATATATTCATAATATTATTCACATTCATCAACCTTTTTCACAAGGTCCATTCACATCACACAATAACATTTTTGGGTTTTCCACAGTTCTTGGCTATTATAGTTATTTTTACAAACTGGGGGAAACAGGGTGTTACACACATATCATCCGTACAGTGCCACGTGTCAAATCCGTACAGGTGCCAACTCATCCTGAAAATGCCAATTTTGAGTGACACATGTCACCTCCTGGTGATGACACATCAACATGATGATGTCATGATGACATCACCTATCGTACCATTGAAATCAATAGTATGGCTTGTTGGCTTTGACTAGTTGACTTTTTACGTGTTTGGGAAATCGGTCAGAACGTGATATATTTCACATACGATGTCCATTTGCAAAAATAATTATATGGCTAGAATCAGCACGATGAGCTAGACATAATGGCACTGGTTTTGTCTGATTCCAAGAAATTCTATTTTTAGGCCTTCCTGGATTCATTTTGGATTATGCCTCCACACTAAGACCTTTTTCTCCTCCAAAAGTGTATTAACAAGTCATCAAGTGCGGGGTAGGCCACCCCGCTTGTTATTTGTCTTGAAACTCTATGTTGTGCACCTATCTCATCTAGATCAGTTGATAAACAACCATGACCACTGCCAACATATTGTTAGCCACTTGTACTCTTTCACATCTTATTGAAGCCACTACCATCCATGTTGAAAACATTAGAAACGATAACATCTGAAATAAGAATGCAAATGAGATAATATGTTTGTAGTACTTGCACGAAATTTTCTTATCTCGAAGCAAAGTATGATTGAACTTCCATTCTACAACCATCTCATGTTCATGTTTAAGATCAATTTATTTACTTGACACAGTTATAGGTGTGTTTCTTGCATAAGTTTCCTTCCCTAATTGTTCCATTGTTTGAAGAGATTGATTTTCTTTTAAGTGATGAACATGTGTTGGATTACTGAGAGGGGGGGGTGAATCAGTAATATAGCAATTTGATCATTTTTAACTATATAATCCAAGTGTTATATCAATGTATCATTATCATCCAATAACTGTAGACTAAATAAGAAATGAACAAATGAACAATCATACACATACACATACACATACACAGTACACCCATGTTTTACGTGGAAACCCAAAGCAGGAGAAAACCACTAAATGCTTTTTCTTATATGTCTTGAAGAATTACATTCATTGGAAGCACCAAATTCATTTGTTTTCTAGCTACAACTGGAAGGAGGCTACAACCCCCTAGTTTCTCAGGCTACAACTTGAGGGAAGCTCCAACTCCCCAATTCTTTGGCTACAACCAGAAGGAGGCTACAACCCCCTATGTTCTCTGACTACAACCAGAAGGTGGCTACAACCGCCCTGAAGTAGAAGTAGAATGATGGAATCACTGTCACACTATCACTATGATATATACTACTGTAAACCTATACCAATAAACATGAACCATGCATCAACCATGCATCAACCTTTACCTCAACCTGTAATTAACCTGTACCATAAACACGTGCATCAACCATGCACCAACTTGTACCAAACAACCTGTAATCAACCTGCACCATAAAAAAGTGCAAACAACCATGTACCAAGTATGTACCAATCATGCATCAAATACTCATAAACTATGACTCACCAATATGTACCAACATCACTAACTATACACCTCATGTATGTGCCAACTCACCAACTACTTGTCTCAACCATGTACACATCATGTACCTTAACCAAAAGCCCTCATCAATTTCATCATCCAAATATCATTTGTATCTCTGTAATATACTTGTTGTATATGATCACATACCTGCAAACCTTCATTAACTTTAACAACAAGAGACTAGCATTTTCATCAAACTTTTCTTTAGTCTCACATGACTAGTTTTGGATTAGTCAAAAAACCTAACTTGAAATAATCATAACTTTGTACCTATAATGAATAAATATCTGAAATTGATACACAATGTTGCTCGGTGTGTTTTATGCAATTCCTCTAGGTTTCACTACTTGGAACCTCTCAGAAAATGAGTTATAGCAAAAATGGCATACCTTGCTGAATTCTATCTTATTCTAGAGAGCGACCTTGTAGAGCGTGTCCTGCACAGAATATTTGTTGAATCGATCTACAACTATTTCACATAATACTAAAGAACTTAATATAACCAACACATTTTGTCTTATTGAATTTGTATATGTTATGACGTTGTTACCCGAAACACCTGTTTTAGACTAGTTTCAGGACTACCCACAAACCCTATTTTCCACGGAGTGTAACTCAAAAAATAGAACGACCCACAAGATGAATTTTTTACCACAGATAATTGGATATGTTTCCTCAACCGCATAGAAATTTCACGGTCTGAATCATTCTATAAAAAAAATTATTTTGAAAATGGTGAGATGACCTGTAAATAACATACCTTAGAAAGCATCATCAAAAGAATTTATCCTTCCTTGAATCCCGTCCTTCTTTTCTTCACCTTCCCTCATAAATTCATCTTAGATATCCTTTGGTTACCTCAGAAACCTATATATATTCAATATGATCAAGTGTGATCTAAAATGAGAGAGTCTTGCCTCTTATTTATACTCTCTAAGTAGCTTCCTTAAAAACATCTTCTAGGTCACTTTGCCCACTTTCCTTATTTTAGGGTTAACCCACTTCTAATTTCTCCATTAAATTTATTATTTAAATAATTTATTTTGCATTCACTTTGAATTATGGTACACTCATCACTTCACTTTATTATTTATCTTCTAAAATATCTTGAACCACTTTGACTAGTTAGACCTTTTTGGGCTTCTAGATGACATATGAGGGTCCTCCAACTTCATAAGGCCATAACTCTAAAACCGTGAGGAGTTATGTGGCATTCCACATACCACCAGAAATGGAATGAAATGTAATATCCATATAGAATATTATTACCTGAAAATATATGAAAATTCATACCGTTATCCATCAAACAAACTTAGGTTCTCCAACTTCTCATGGCCATAATTCTCTAACTGTGAGGAGTTATGTGATGTTCCACATACCAACAGAAATGGAATGACATGTACTATCCATATAGAATAGTAGTACCTTAAAAGATATTAAAACTCTTACCATTATATGTGAAACAAACTTCGTTCCATTACCCAAACCTTTGTGCTACTGAAATTCGCTACCGGACTTTCCCCAAGGGTTGACATCAATCACTAAGGGTTGACATCAATATAAAATATCAATCTCCAATGGTTGACATCAATGAAAACCAACAATCCATAGTAACTATCCATCAACCTAAGCCAACTGTTTGACAATATCCCCCTTTAGCATTGATGACAACACCAACATTGATGGAAACACTTAGTCATGATAACATTCATGCTTATACTCTTCATCAATGTTTCTATCTATCCCCCTTTGACATCAATGGAAAAGGGTATCTCCCTTTGGGGCTTCTCCCCTTGACTGAACTCTCCTTAGGGATGCTCCCCCTGTCTATGTGCCTTTGATTTTTCTTTGTGTTTATAAGCCTCTGATTACTCTCTTTCCCTTCATATGAATAATATCTCCCCCTTTTACAAAGGGTATCACTCTGAAGTCATCTCTCTCATTATTTCCTCATGACAATCACTCCCCTTGGAAACATGCCTCTATTCTCTCTCTCCAAGCATTTACCTTTGCATATGATAAATCTTTCCCCTTTTTTTCTATTTATGGTGCTTCCTCATGTACATCTAAGACATATAAGATAAGCATTCAAAAACATTCTTTTTGGAGTAGAAATTACTCCTAGTCTCTGGCGAAGATACTCAAGGGCTTCTCGTGGAAGCGGTTTTGTAAAGATGTATGGAATTTTTTCTTTTGTTCCCACATATTCAACTCTGATGTTCTTCTCTACAACCTCTTCCCGTAGAAAGTGATACTTGATTGGAATGTGCTTCATCTTGGACTGCATCATAGGGTTTTCTGAGATACTGATGGTGCTTCTATTATCACAATAGATTGGAATGGGCTCATCATACTCAACCTGTATATCTATCGAAATTTGTTTCATCCATAGAACCTATGTACAACATGTTGATGTTGCAATATAGTTTGCCTTGGTTATAGATAAGGATATTGATGATTGTTTCTTTCTTAGCCAAGATACTAAACAGTCACCCAAGTAGAATGTTGCTCCACTGGTTCTTCATCGATCATTAATGCAACCTACTCAATCTGCATCTGTGTAGGCAATAAGTGATAGATCCTTTCCTTTTGGATACCATAATCCAAACTCTTTTGTTCCTTTGAGATATTTGAAAATTCTCTTCACTACTAATACATGTGATTCCTTTGGTGTTGCATGAAATCATGCCACCTGTCCAACTGCCTGCATTACATCAGGTCTGGATGTTGTCACATATAGTAAGCTACCAATCATTGACCTGTATTTCCTCTGGTCTGCAAAATTTGAATCATCATCTTTGCTCAACTTGTAACTGGTTTTCATAGGAGTGGTAACTAGTTTGCAATATTCCATTCCGAACCTCTTTAACATTTTTGTGATATACTTAGTTTGAGAAATAAAAATTCCTTGGTTTCTTTGACATATATGAAGACCCAAAAAGAAGGATAGTCCTCCAAGTAATGACATTTCAAATTCATTCTGCATATCCTTTGCAAATTTCTAGATTAACTTGTCACTAGTACTTCCAAAACAATATCATCAACATAAATTTCAATTAATAAAATATTACCTTGAGTTACCTTGATGTAGAGGTTGTTGTCTATGCTTCCTTTCCATAGTTCATAGGGAGTTTTGTCATTATTGTTTCTGAGAATTAATATGTTTTGAATGTGAACTAATGTATGCACTGCATGTGTCCAAAAAATATCTATCAATTTGGAATGCATTAGCATTGTTTGAGCCATTTCCTGTGTAATTATCATCCATGATGATAATGTTCCTTTGTCTTTGAACCACTCTCTGAACCAATCTATGAATCCATGCTCTCGTCCACTATCATATATCTATCCAAACCTGCTATGTGTTCTTATGAATCCATCTATATCCATACTGTCCAAGAATCTACTTGCGTAACTGTCCATAATGCCGACCCCTTTATCATTATACTATCATGAAGTCTTGATTAATCTATCAAATTGTACTTCTGCTAATTGATTGCTCTGAATCTGTCTTCTCAAACTCTGCAAGCTGCTTGAAGGATGGTTCTTTGGTCTATCACAACTATCACATAGAATCCCCCTGTCTAATATTCATATTACTTGGGAGTATCTAAGCCAGATGGCTCAGAACAATTCCTTCTTTGATGTGTATTCATCATCATATTCATTGGTAGATTCATCATCATCTTCATTGGTAGATTCATTATCTCTTTGAGATTTGACTTCTTTCTTTTTGTCTGTGGATTCATCTTTCACTACAATGACTGAAAGTACAATCTCTTGAACCTATTCCTTATTTACCCGTCCTTCCTTTCTTTCAGTTAATTTCCAAACCTTTTTGTATTTGACATATTTCCTTTTCTCTATAGAATTTTGTTCATCTCATTTTATTTCCAATCTTGCGATTTCTGGTACCTGGTCTTTGTTCACCTGTTCTTCCTGTTTTCTTATCCATACTTTATTATATCTAATATCAATATTCTCTTTCATGGAAGTATCGATCATGCTTCTACAATCAATGGCTATGTGTCCATAGTTATGACATTTGTAACACTCAATGTTACATGCGACCACATAGGCACTTATTGCTTGGAAATTTCTTTTATAATCCCTGCAATCTGCAACCTTATGTCCAAATTTAGTACAATAAAAAAAAATTACCCCAAAATAAATTTACATAGCTAGGAGTGAATCATATTCTTTGTGGCGTAGTCCTTCTGAATTTTTGCCTGGAATGATCATGATCATGTTTGAAGATTCTTTGTGGCTTGAACATGGATGGTCTTCTTGAATATGTATCTTCAATATTTTTCTTATATTTTGGTTGACCATGATTCCTTCCTTTGAGTACTTCTACATAACTCTTTCTATTTTATTCATTCTTCTTTTCTAGCAACCTAGAGTGCTTCTCTTCATTCTCTATAACTGATGTGAATGTTTTTCTCTCTTCAACATTCTTGTTGATATTGACTATTTTACTTCTCAATGTGACAACTTCTTCTTCAAGCTTCTCAACCTCTTCTTCTTTCTTCATTATCTGAGACTTCAAGACTTCTTCTCTTCTTTTTTCTTCTTCAAGCTGAATTTTTAATGTGATTATTTTTTCCTCAAGTCCTTTCTCTTCTTGACCAAACTCTGCCTCAAGCTAGTTTAGATAGTTAGTTCTTTCCTTAAGATGACCTGTGAATATCTTCTTTCTCATTTCTTCTTCTTCCTTTTGTGCTGCTATGTTGGTTTCCAAACACTACTTTTGATATTCAAGATTTTCTTCAATCTTTATGGCTTCTTCTAGCTGATTTCTTAAGTTCTTGATGACCTGTTGGGCTTATTAAAAAAAGTGAACACTTTCCTTGTGTTTCATCAATTCTTTCTTGAGTGAATTGTTTTCTTCTCTTAGTTCATCTAAATCACTCTTCATAATTGTCTTCCTTTTCAATTAGTTTTTCTGTCTCATTTCCTTCATGGAATTCTATTTCAAGATGTCCATGTTTTTCACAATTAAAACAAAACAACATACCTCTGGTGA